>BLSH010184297.1:138317-154597 GCA_018402905.1 Glandirana rugosa
AAAAAAAAAAAAAAATTTACATGAAAAGGACACGACAGGTAAGGGGAAAAATATATATATAACATGTAATTGATAGACTGGAAAACATTACCTATAATGAAAAGGGGAATGGACAGCACAGGAAAAGTACATTTAAAAAAAAAAAAAAAGTAAATCAGCTCTTTTAACTCACAGAAGCCATTTTAATAAGAATCTTTCCTTCATTGGCCTCGGCTCTGGTTCTGACAGTACATGTCTTCGTTATCACAGGACCAAACAGCAAAATGAAGGGAGACAATCCCAGGCTTTCACAGTGTTACATGTCTCAGGACATAGAGCCACAGTAGAAATTCAGGAAAACTTCTCCTTGAATTGCTCCAGGTCCTGCACTGATCATGTCTGAGTAGGAACCTAATGACTACTGATTTCTAAGGCCAAAGAACTACAGGTTTGGTAATAGGGCTGTGGTGCATGTAAAAATTATGTAGAGTTAAAATGATGTCACTCATTTACGCTTCAAAATATTAGGTGGACCGCCCGGCACACAGCATCCCACCCGCCCACAGCGTCCGCGAGCGTGGTTGACCCAGCTGGTACAGCATCACAAAAAGGACGGCGAACAGAAAGCATGGGTGACGTGGCACAGATGCGGAGTGATGACGGACCCCCCCCCCCCGTGCGGGTTCCCTCAAGTTTACAGGTAACATTCATATTCATTTTACAGTCACTTTCCATTCTGATCACCCATTGGTTTGGTTGTCTATCTAGCTTTCATATATTTTTTCCTCCCTAGCCCTTACCTACCTTCCTTCACTCCTTTTCCTCTATATCCCTCCTCCATTCATCTGGTTTCTTGGATCTCATTCCCCTCTCCACTTCACAGGTCTCTGTTCCATATCTTGTCTGCTCTTCAGCTCCCTTCCCTTGATTCAGTTCCACTTCCTTCCTTTCTTTTTTGATCTCCCATGCACATACCCACTCAACAGCTGCTCATTTAATCCAACTCTCCCACAGCACACTATCATCCCATGCTTCTATCATGGGTCTTCCTATCACCAGGATGCCCTCATCCACCTGGGGTGATGCCGACTGTGGGTTGCTGCCATCATGCCCCCTGCCACAGCTCCCGGCCCTGATGGCCCTGGACGGGCCTTTGGCTCCGACTGTGTATCACCATCATATGAGTGTTGTAAGTTGCATGCGCAGTTTGTAGAGGGATTCATACCCCCAATGTTTTTCAGGTCAATGGCTGATCCTATATTAATCCCTTTTTAGACACACCACGAGCCTGCTCCTGACGAGTGGCTCAAAGCCACGAAACGTACGTAGAGCTAAAAGCTGCCGTGGGTTCAACTTTCTATGCATTTTATACAACCAACCTCAATAGGAACAATGAGGTCCTTGGCCACGCAGACCTGTCTGTGTATATATATCTACCAGTCTGTATATCAAATACCTGATGGATGGGGGCAATTTACTGAGCTTACCACATTTATATCCATTGTTATGAATTTGTATTATCGTTTATGATTGATATTTTATCATGTAATGTTTGTGATTATATGCATCAGTATATATTTATACCCACAAATTAAATTTCTGTGAACATCTCCATCAGTTTATTGTGTATCCCTTGTGTGCTTCAATTAAAGTCCCACTCCCCTCTTCCCAAATCTTGCAACACTGCAACATCTGTTTCTTTTAGTAGGAATGAGAGAAAAAACAGTGACAGGAGGTCCATGATCATTAAGGATGGGAAGGCAAGAGTGAAATTTTGGATGAGAAACAGCAGACTCTGTTTTTATAATGAACTTGGCCTAAGTGGCACTGCTATACACTGCACTCTCCTTATTATAATTACCTGAGTCACCACAGGAGCAAATAGACTTAAAGAGATAAAAAACCCCAGTTTTTTTAACATTTCAGCTGGGGCTATCAACAGTCATATTATATGATGTTTCTAAATTTTGTAAAGCTTGCCTTTCTTCTAGTTTTGGCTGGTCCCATAATCACTGTCCCTTCTTTCCCATTTTCAGGTGTCTCTGTTGCCCTGCAAGGCCCTATAGAGTCCTGCAGAAGTCACCCATTTGTCAGATCTCATGAGAGCACTATAGCGAGACATGAGGACGCTGCATGAACTGACACACACAGGCAACTTAAAAGGACAACACACAGAAGACAATTCTGGAACCACTATAAATCACCACCTTAGGAGGAGGAACAGAAGAGTATCTTGTGTGTGCAGTCCAGGTTGCCTGTGTGTATTGAAACAGGTAGTGCCCATACATTGGCCAGTTTTTAAGAATGAAGGGGCACGCATGCTCGCTAGCACTAAGAATGATAAGACATGTACTCCCAAGCTCTGTAATTAGGTGATTAGTGGTAAAGTTATGAGTTTGCGCTCCCTGACCAGAAGTTCTGGGAAGTGATGCAGTGAAAGCAAGAGGATATGGCCGTTTATATAAAGATCCACAGGTGAGGGAAACAGCACTGCAGTAATCTTTTAATGCACGCGATCAGGCACTAAACCAATCAAGGATTGCTGCACTTAAAATTTATTGAAGAAAATAAAAAATATACAACATATACAAAATAACCATGATACAGCTTAATATTTTGTATGTTTTATCTCTTCTTAAATTTTAAGTGCAGTGATCCTGGACTTGTGCATTTGTATTCAGTCCACGTGACTCTGATACCCCTAACTAAAATCTAGTGAGCCAATTGGCTTCAAAAGTCACCTAATTAGTAAATAGAGTTTACCTGTGTTCAATTTAATATCAGTATAAACACAGCTGTTCTTAGAAGCCCTCAGAGGTTTGTTAGAGAACCTTAGTGAACAAACAGCATCATGGAGGCCAAGGGACACACCAGACAGGTCAGAGATAAAGTCATGGAGAAGGTTAAAGCAGGTTTAGGTTATAAAAAAAAAATCCCAAGTTTTGAACATCTCATAGAACACTGTTCAATCCATCATCCAAAAATGGAAAGAGTGGCACAACTGCAAACCTACCAAGACATGGCTGTCCACCTAAACTGACAGGCTGGGCAAGGAGAGCATTTAATCAGAGAAGCAGCCAAGAGGCCTATGGTAACTCTGGAGGAGCTGCAGGGATCCACAGCTCTGGTGGGAGAATCTGTCCACAGGACAACTATTAGTCGTCCACGCCACAAATCTGGCCTTTATGGAAGAGTTGCAAGAAGAAAGCTATTGTTGAAAGAAAGCCATAAGAAGTCCATTTTGCAGTTTGCAAGAAGCCATGTGGGAGACACAGCAAACATGTGGAAGAAGGTGCTCTGGTCAGATGAGACCAAAATGTAACTTTTTGGCCAAAAAGCCAAACGGTCTGCATGGCAGAAAACTAACACATCACCCTGAACACACCATTCTCACCGTGAAATATGGTGATGGTAGCATCATGTTGTGGGGATGCTTTTCTTCAGCAGGGACAGGAAAGCTGGTCAGAGTTGATGGGAAGATGGATGCAGCCAAATACAGGGCAATCTTAGAAGAAAACTTGTTAGAGTCTGCAAAAGACTTGAGACTGGGGTGGAGGTTCACCTTCCAGCAGGACAACCACCCTAAACATACAGCCAGAGCTACAATTGAATGGTTTAGATCAAAGCATATTCATGTGTTAGAATGGCTCTGTCAAAATCCAGATGGAAAACCAATTGAGAATCTGTGGCAAGACTTGAAAATTGCTGTTCACAGACGCTCTCCATCCACTCTGACAGTGGTTGTGCTATTTTGCAAATAAGAATTGGCAAAAATGTCACTCTCTAGAGGTGCAAAGCTGGTAGAGGCATGCCCAAACAGACTTGCAGCTATATTTGCAGCGAAAGGTGGTTCTACAAAGTATTGACTTTGGGGGGCTGAATACAAATGCACGCCACACTTTTCACATATTTATTTGTAAAAGATTTTGAAAGCTATTTATCATTTACTTTCCACTTCACAATTATGTGCCACTTTGTGTTGGTCTATCACATAAAATCCCAATTTTGTTTGTAACATGACAAAATGTGGAAAATGTCAAGGGGTATGAATACTTTTTCAAGGCGCTGTATATATATATATATATATATATATATATATTTTTTTTTTTTTTTTTACATATACAGTGTGTATATATATATATATATATATATATATATATATATATATATATACCTCCCTATGAACTGCAGAGAGAATTGCTGGGTAAAGGGAAACAGCCACAGCTAGGGTAATTCACAGTGCACTGGAGTGAGCTGACCTATTCTTAATAGAGGGGTGTCTGTTGGAGGGCTGATTGACATAAGAAACACAGATGCATGTGTGTGTGACTTGGGTAAGCCTGGAGCACTGGTCCAGAAGAATATATATTTTGAGCTTGCATGAGTAAAGGAATGAGCACTGAACTGGGTAAAAATAAAAGAGAATGACAGTTTAGCTGTAGCCAGTGAAGATAACCATAATGGTTTGCCATAAATAATATTTTCACTGGACTGGATGAGAATGAAGATCTTCATGGTGGATTTCCACTTGATGCCCTTCATATTTGTGCAGGCTCCCTGCTATTTACCGAGGTCAGTAAGTGGGCAGAATCCAAGATGGAACTCACTTTAATTGACTGATAGAATTAGAAGAAATGCCTCCCCTGGAAGTGCTGTCAATCATTTCCCAACGGGAGTAATTCTATAACTGTATACAGTATCTCACAAAAGTGAGTGCACCCCTCACATTTTTGTAAATATTTTATTATACCTTTTCATGTGACAACACTGAATAAATGACACTTTGCTACAGTGTAAAGCATTGGGTGTACAGCTTGTATAACAGTGTTAATTTGCTGTCCCCTCAAAATAACTCAACACACAGTCATTAATATATAAGAGAAAGACACCGTGCTAATGTTCCTTAATCATAAAAGCTGCAACCCAAAGTACACAATACCAGTACAGATGATAAATAAAGAAAAAAGAGGCTGTTCTAATAGCATTGAATGATATAAACAGTCCTTATGAGGTCCTTAAAAAGTCCTTAAAACTGTGCATAAATGATCCTGTATAAGTCAAAGATCATATAATACACCCAGGTGCTACACTTCAGACAGGTGCCATAAACATCCTCAACTGACAAAAGACATGCTTACCAGAGGCAAGCGCTTTAGCGCTTGTGGCTTCTAACCCAGCCTAGGTCTCAAACAGGATAGGTATGTATTCCATTCCAAACTTGCTAGCAGGGACAAACTCTGGCATCCACAGGAGTTCCTAGTACACCTTCAAGCACCCATAGGAGTTCCCCAAGCACCGTTTTGGCTCTGCAAGTTTTCCTCTTGGCTGACACGGAAGAGTCTTTACCAAGTCTTTTTCAAGTAACTACAAACCAGTTAGTTTAACTTCTATAGTTGGAAGATACTTGTGAGTTTAATAAAAGACCACACAGAAGAGTATTTGCTAGAAAATAATATTTTAAGCAATAGTCAGTATGGATTCATGAAAAAAACATAGTCAAACAAATCAAATTTCTTTTTATGAGGAAGTAAGCAAAAGCTTATACGAAGGAATGACTGTACACATAATATACTTGACTTTTGCCAAAGAATTTGACACAGTTTCCCATACACAGCTAATGTGTAAAGTAAAGTTTACAGAGACAAATCTGTTTGTAAACGGATAGAAAACTGGCTAAAAGAGCATATTCAGAGAGTAGTGATTAATGATCCATACTCTGAATGGTCTAGGCTTATTAGTGATATACCCCAAGGTTCATTTTGGGACCCTTACTTTTTAACATATGTATAAATGATATAGGGTCTGGGATCTGGGTGTTCTGGTAGATCATAGACTTAACCACTTCCGGACCGCCGTACGTCGTTTGACGGCAGTACTTTGAAGTGGAATACCGTTGTTATGGTAGCAGATAGCTACCATAACCCCCCGGTATCTTTTTTTTTCAGGAGGCGATTCTGTACAAGATAAAAGTGGTCTTAGCGGTGGATTCGCTGCGAGATCACTTTTATCAGCGGCGGGAGGGGTGCAACCCCCCCTCCCGCCGCTTTCCGGTCATCTCCGCCGCTTACCGGACCCGCCGGCAGCAGCGGAGATGATCGGGTCCTCTCACTCCAGTGTCCGTGTGCCGAGTGAGCGGCTGAAGCCGCTCACCCGGCTCCATTACATGGCTGGGCGGAAGCTACGTCACAAGTAGCTTCCGCCCAATGCTCTTAAAGGGGACATTTTTTTTTTTTGCCCTGCCACTTTTTTCAAAATTTTTTTTTTTCTTTTTTTATTGCATTTAAGTCTAAAAATGAGATCTGAGGTATTTTTGACCCCAGATCTCATATTTTGGAGGTCCTGGCATGCTTTTTTCTATTACAAGGAATGTTTACATTTCTTGTAATAGGAAAAAAAGTGATCAAATTTTTTTTTTTTTTTAAAAGTTGTAAAAATAAAAATTAAAAAGTAAAATACATAATTAAAAAGAAAAAAAAAAAATTTAAAGCGCACCGTCCTTGTGAGCACGCGCGCAGAAGCGAACGCATACGTAAGTCCCGCCCACATATGAAAACGGTGTGCAAACCACACATGTGAGGTATCGCCGCGATCGTTACAGCGAGAGCAATAATTCTAGCCCTAGACCTCCTCTGTAACGCAAAAATGCTAACCTGTAGAATTTTTTAAACGTCGCCAATGGAGATTTTTATGTTGCAAAGTTTGTCGCCATTCCGCGAGCGGACGCAATTTTGAAGCATGACATGTTGGGTATCATTTTACTCGGCGTAATATTTTCTTTCACAATACGGAAAAAAATTGACCTAACTTTACTGGTGTCTTATTTTTTAACTCAAAAAAATGAATTTTTTCAAAAAAAATTGCGCTTTTAAGACCGCTGCGCAAATACGGTGTGACATAAAGTTTTGCAATGGCCGCCATTTTATTCTCTAGGGTCTTAGAATAAAAAAAATATATAATGTTTGGGGGTTCTAAGTAATTTTATAGCAAAAAAAACTGTTTTTAACTGATAACCTCCAAACTCCAAAAAGAGGCTCGGTCTTAAAGTGGTATTTGTGTTTATTAAAAGTCAGCAGCTACAAAACATGTAGCTGATGACTTTTAATAAACAGACACTCACCAGCCCTAGGATTCAGCAATGTGCTTACCATGGCTGTCCCTTCTCCGTCTTCTGTCCCCAGCACTGGCATCTCACCTGTGGGCACCCAGTGGGCTTGCATTTTAACAGCCGGGTGCCTAATGCACATGCGTGAGCCACGTGTGTGCATTTTGAATGGTCCCGCAGTCTTCTGGGACCTGTGACATGTCCTAGATGACTGCAGGGAGGAAGGCATTGGGAGTGGAGAAACCAGCTACCCCTCCCTCAAAAAAGTGCCATTTGAGAAAGAGGAAGGGGGGGGAGGCCTTAAAGCAAAACGCCCTCTTTTGGGTGGCGCTCTGCTTTAAAGTGGAACTACACTGCATCTGAGCACCACAAACCAAAAATCCTATCTAATTAATGCAATTTAATTAATTGAATTAATTTTTAATATTCAAAACATACCCCCTCCCCCCCCAATCCATCCATGTCTCCATGCTTTATTTTGCTGAGAAATCACTTAAAAAAACACCCCTCTAGCATTTCTAGACATAGCCATCTTGAGTAAGGGCAGATGATTCATGTAGCATTTACTTCCTAGAATCTACAGTTGTGCTCATAAGTTTACATACCCTGGCAGAATTTATAATTTCCTGGTCATTTTTCAGCGAATATGAATGATAACCCCATACCATTTCTTTCACTCATAGATAGTGTTTGGCTGAAGCCATTTATTATTAATCAACTGTGTTTACTATTTTTAAATCATAATGACAACAGAAACTACCCAAATGACCCTGATCAAAAGTTTACTTACCCTGGTGATTATGGCCTGATAACATGCACACAAATTGACACAAAGGAGTTTGGATGGCTATTAAAGGTAACCATCCTCACCTGTGATCTGTTTGCTTGTAATTAGTGTGTGTGTGTATAAAAGGTCAGTGAGTTTCTGGACTCCTGACAGACCCTTGCATCTTTCATCCAGTGCTGCACTGATGTTTCTGAATTCTGAGTCATGGGGAAATCAAAATAATTGTCAAAGGATCTGTGGGAAAAGGTAGTTTAACTGTATACAACAGGAAAAAGATATCCAAGGAATTGAGAATGCCAACCAGCAGTGTTCAAACTCTAATCAAGAAGTGGAAAATTAGGGGTTCCGTTGAAACCAAACCATGGTCAGGTAAACCAACTAAAATTTCAGCCACAACTGCCAGGAAAATTGTTTGGGATGCAAAGAAAAACCCACAAATGACTTCAGGGGAAATACAGGACTCTTTGAAAACATGTGGTGTAGTTGTTACAAGATGTACAATAAGGAGGCACTTGAAGAAAGATGGGCTGCATTGTCGAGTGGCCAGAAGAAATCCATTACTACACAAATTCCACAAAGTATCCTGCTTACAATACGCCAAACAGCACAGAGGCAAGCCTCAAACCTTCTGGAACAAAGTCATTTAGAGTGATGAGACCAAATTTTAACTTAATACAGTGTATTGCCCCCTTTAACATCAATGACAGGTTGAAAACTTTTGTAGTATTTGTGGATGAGGCTCTTTATCTTCTCATATTGTAAAGCTGCCCATTCCTCTTGGCAAAAAGCCCAGTTGTGTCAGAAATTTTAGATGGTCTACCTGACCATGGTTTGGCTTCAACAGAACACCTCATTTTCCACTTCTTAATTAGAGTTTGAACACTGCTGATTGGCATTCTCAATTCCTTGGATATCTTTTTATATTCCTTTCATATTTTATACAGTTCAACTACCTTTTTCCGCAGATCTTTTGACAATTCTTTTGCTTTTCCCATTACTTAGAATCCAGAAATGTCAGTGCAACACTGGATGAAAGATGCAAGGGTCTATCAGGAGTCCAGAAACTCATTGACCTTTTATACACACACTAATTACAAACAAACAGATCACAGGTGAGGATGGTTACCTCTTTGCTTCAACTTGTGTGCATGTCATCAGGCCAAAATCACCAGAAATTTTGATCATGGTCATTTGGAAAGAGTAAACACTTGACTGATAATACATGGCTTCAGCCAAACACTAACCAAGAGTGAAAGAAATGTTTTTGTGTTATCACTCATATTCTCTGAAAAATGGCCAAGAAATCATAAATTCTGCCAGGGTATGTAAATTTATGAGCACAACTGTATCTGCGCTTAGCTCAGGCATGCAGGCAGGAGAATGTACTTAGCTGAGAAAACCCTTCCTCCCTCTTGAAGACTCCTGGGATATATGACACCATTTGCCTAGGCCAAAAACCAGGAAGTAACTGATGAAATGTAAAAAAAAAGAAGTTTAAAACATATAATATACCTTCCTAGCTAGTATCTATCTACTAATGTTAGCAGCATAAGGATTAAAAATAGTCAGTGTTGAACGAGAGAGTGATGTTCCACTTTAAGAATAGCATGCACGGCCAAGGTGCAGTTACTAAAGCTAGCAATAAAGATATATATTATGCAGAGAGAGAGACATCATTTTGCCCCTGTACAAATCATAAGTAAGACCTCATCTGGAATATGCAGTTCAGTTTTGGGCAGCAGCTCACAAAAAGGATATCAAAGAACTTGAGAAAGTGCAGAGAAGGCAACCAAACTGACAAAAAACATAGAAGAGCTCAGCTATGAGAAAATATTAGCTGAACTTAAGGTATTATCTATTGAGAATGAGAGAATAAAGGGGGATATGATCAACATGTATAAATACATAAGTGGTCCATATAGTGAACTTTCAAGTCATTACAGAGGACAAGGGGGCACTTTTTAAGTTTGGATGAAAAGAGATGTAACCTCCACATATGGCAAGGCTTCTTCACAGTAAGAGCTGTGAAACTGGGGAATCGACTCCCTCAAGAGCTGATTCTGGCCGGCTCAGTACAGTAGATTGTTTTATAAAAGATCTGAATGCATTCCTAAATGCACATAGCATAACTGGATATTAATATTTAGAGGTGATAACACCAGGGGTAATTGATCTAGGGAATATCAGATTGCCTCAGAGGGGATCAGGAAGGATTTTTTCCCACACTGGAGCAAATTGTATCATGCTTTATTATTATTTTTTTGCCTTCCTCTGGATCAACTGTGGGTATAGGATTGTGTTTATGGGGGTTTTCAATATCTTTTTCTTGTTGGTTGAACTAGATGGACTAGTGTCTTTTTTCAACCTCCCCAATTATGTAAGTACGGTGGTACCTTGGTTCACAAACTTAATTCGTGAAACGACTCTGGTCGCGAACTGAATTGGTCGCGAACTGAGGCAAATTTTCGCATAGGGTTCAATCAGGTTAGTCCGTTCTGAACTTTTTGTGTTTTTTTGTGGTTTTTGAACCACAAAGCTATGAAAATAGTACAGTACAGTACAGTACAGTATTAAGAGAGAGAACACTAACCTTGCACATTCTTGTCCCCTGCATTATTGCTCCGCACTTTCTTCTTACTACCATGCTTGCTCTGCATTTTCTTTGGAGCCATACTGGATGTACAGTACAGTACGTATGTGCACACCAAAAAAAAAAAGCACACCAAAAAGTTTCTCAAAACTGTACTGTAAGTGTCTTCACAGTACTGTACACTTTCAGTGTCTCTCTGTGACCTGCGGTCTCACCAGAGCAAGGAAAAACAGGGAAAATGGCCGCAAATCATGTTTGTGTACCAAAGCGGAGTTCATGAACCAAAGCAATTTTTTTGAACTTTTCTGTTCGTGAACCGAGGTACCACTGTATGTTTAAATTTGATCTTGTTGGTACACTGTTAACCACTTGACCTCCAAAAGGTTTCATCCCCTTCATGACCAGGCCATTTTTTGTTATTCAGCACTTTAACTGGCAATTGCTCAGTCCTGCAACACTGTAGGCAAATAACATTTATATCATTTTTTTAAAAACAAATAGGGATTACTTTTAGTGGTATTTGATCACCACTGGGTTTTTATTTTTTATTATATGAATGAAAAAAGACCAAAAATGATAAAAAAAAAATATTTTTTACTTTTTGCTATAGAACACATGCAAAAAAAAAATAAAAAAATTTAATTTCTTTATGCATCTAGGCCAAAATGTATTCTGCTACATGTCTTTGGTAAAAAATCCCAATAATTGTATATTAATTGGTTTCTTTGAAACTTATAGCATCTGCGAGCTATGGTATATATACTGGAATTTACACAACTATGATGCTATACCAGTAATGGTGGTGAACAGTGACTTATACTGGGACTGTGATAATGTGGTAGGCAATCTGAACAGATCCTTGCTGGGAGATAACTGACTGACTGACACTGACATCAATAGTGCCACAAATTCAGTGATCAGATATAATGCTGTACACTGTCACTGTACTAATGACGCAGGCTGGAAAGGGGTTAACATCAAGGGCACCAAAGGACCATGACAGCACAAATGACTGTCAGTGCCCGTTCACACAGGGGCGGCTTGCGATCCGACTTGAGTTGCCTCAAGTCGCCCCAAGTCACTTGACATTCGAAATCCCATTGAAATGAATGGGAGCCGTCTTAATATACGCGACTGAAGTCGCTCCGACTTCAAGGCGACTTCTGAAAAGGTTCCTGTACTACTTCTAGGCGACTTATATCAGACTTGTGCCCATAGGATTCAATAGAGGTCGCATCCAAGTCGGATCCTCATCTAAATGGAAGCGACTTTACAGTTAAAAGAATAGAATTTATTTTTAGGCAGCCCCCTCCCTCCCTTCTCTGATTGGTCAAGGCAAAGTCACCTGGCAAAGTCTTGTTGTAAAACGCCTGAGGTCCTTGAAGTCGCGCTGGAAGTCGCACTGAAAGTCGCGCTGAAATCGCCTAGCGAAGTCGCGCCCAAGTCGGGTCGCCCCTATGTGAATGCAGGCTCACACAGTACCATAACAGGGACCTCCGGAACATGGATTTTGTATTTTATATCGTACTATTGTTTTGTATAGACCAATAAACATGAATCTTTGATATTATCTATATCTGAGTATTGGTATTTCCATGATCCAGTGGTCCCTGTTATGGTAATGTGTGACAGTCATCTGTGCTGACATGGTCCTTTGGTGCTGTATGTTGTTTTTTTTGCCATAGGACCACAGGAAAAGTTTCCTGAGTGAACGGAATACCCTTTAAAAAAACTTTCTTCCCGGTCTTCTTTTTTGTTGTTTGGGTTAACATCAAGAGGCAATTAAGGGATTAACTGTGTGCCTAACAAGTGTAATGTATGTAATATGTGCCGCTTTTACTAAGAGATCTGGCTGATTGGCAGAGAGAAAAAAAGCCAGATCACTGTTCTGTGTACAGAATCCTGCGTGTTTGTAAACACAGGACTCTGTGCTGTGATTGGACACAACCGATCAGCAGGTGTCAGCCATAAATCATTGGCTGACACCTGCTGACAAAAATTGTGCTGTGTCCAACCACAGCACAGGTCAGCAGGGGGCGCAGAAACAAGCTGGCAATGTTTATTTACGTTGCTGAGCTTGCAGCTGCCACCCGGTCACAGCAAATCCACAGGGGCCGAGTGGCAAATGGTTAAGAAGTAACTCCACTTTTGTTGAAAGAAAAATTCCATCTGGTTGATCTGTGTACATTGCAAGGATTTTAACAAATTTTGCTGCAGAATCCTACTAGTTACTGCTCTGAATAAAAATTGGTTTGTTTATCTCTGATGATGTGCATTGTTTTAATGAGAAAAATGCAGGATCTGAATCCCTTCAGAATTGATTAACCCTTTGCGAGTTGTCTCACCGAAAATAACATTTTTCGCACAGAAGATGCATAAAATCGAATTCGTATCGTCATGCAGACTTCTGGGAAAATGACTGAGCCAATCACACAAGCAGGAAATTACATTTCTGGGGGACATGCTGTACACCAACTGTGTACAGAAAGCCCCCCGGCTGTCATACTGCATTGAATTGTACAATAAATGACAGTGCTGAAGAGTGAAAAGAAAAGGTAATTTTTAATTTAACATTCAATTACAATATGGCTTGTGTAGCAACTGTACATGATATTATTATTTTTTTTTTGTAATTTTCCGTCCAATGGTTTTTGTTATATTTAAGAAATGAGTGAACACACATATAGATAAAAAAAAGACTTAGACAAATAGTGGGTAAACAAATCAAGAACGTAGACATATAGCCAAACCATGTTGCCAAAAGTATTAATACGATTAATTCATTCAGGCGATCAGGAAGCTCCTATCATTTGCTATCCTTCCCTCTGACACCCCTAATGGGAGCACACTGTGTCATTTGGAGAAGGTAAAATGTTTTATCTTTCTTCCTGATAACTTCTCCTAACGTATGCTACCTTCCTAGTAAACATACACTGCCATAGAGAGAAGAAAGACCTGAGCTATTTGGTAAATGGCATCAATCTCACTAATATTCCAACTTATGGAAATATGGGCCAAAGAGAAGAACAGAGAAAAGAAGCGGAATCAGTGAAAGTCAGAATAGAAGGCACCAAGGAGAGCCCATACCGGGTGAGGACTGATATCATCAAGTAGGTAGATTTAGATAATTCCTCCATGGATCCCATATGAAATCAAATTTGTCTGAGGAGTCAAGGATATAATTTGCAGTTTTCTCTTGAGCCATGATCTATGATACCTTTTGTTTAGCTGCCTTAAAGGATACGGAAGGTTGCTTCCAGGCTCTAGGCAGTGTGATCTTGGCACCCAATAATATAAAATGGGTGAGTTTAGAGAGTGGTCTAGACAGACCAGTAGGTCTGTGGTTCAGTAGGGCTATTTCTGGGGTTTTAGGAATAGCCTGACCTGTGACCTCCATAGTAAAAGGAAAATTCTGTTCCAAAATTCAGATTCGAGGGCATTCCCACCATATTTGAAGAAAGGATCCTTGAAGGCCACATCCTCTGAAGCATAGTGGGGGATGAGTTTGGGAACATAATCGTCAGTCGTGCGGGGACCAGGTATCAGTGAGTAATAATTTTAATACTGGCCTCCATCAGGGACACATTAATTTGCCCTTTAAAGGATCTTTGAAAAGAGGAGAACCACACTTCTGCCTCCCAGCATGAGTCCAGATCCCTCTCCCAGTTTTCGGCTTATGCTGGTTTTTTAGAGTACTCTTTTTTTTGTAATTTTACATCCCACAAAAGTGGACTTACCAGTTACAGCTCGTTCACACCAGCTGCTGCATTGTAACTCAGTGCAGCGGGATTGTCTTGCATTGCACTGCATTTGAAGAAAGTGCAGTCCCACCACAACTGGTTTGAATACACTCTTAAGGTGATTGTAAAGTCTCATATTTTTTTCCTATAAAAATAACAAACATGTTATACTTACCTGCTCTGTTGCAGTGGATTTGCAAAGAGCAGCCCAGATCCTCCTCTTCTCGGGTCCCTCTTCTGTGATCCTGGTCCCTCCCTCCTGTTCAGTGCCCCCACAGCAAACAGCTTGCTATGAGGGTACCTGAGCCAAGTCAAAGCTCCCTGTGTCCATTTAGACATGGAGCTCTGACCCGGCCCTGCCCCCTCCCTCCCGGATTGGCTAGCTGACTTTGAGTCAATGGAGCCACTGCTGTGCCTCAGCCAATCAGGAGGGAGAATCTCAGATGGCTGAGACCCTCGTTGACATCGCTGGACAGAGAGGGAACTCAGGTAAGTGTTAGGGGGGCTGCTGCACTGAGGGGGGCTGCTGCACACAGAAGGCTTTTTATCTTAATGCATATAATACATTAAGATAAAAAACCTTCTGACATTACAATCCCTTTAAGTTACCTACATTCTACTATTTCATTCTTGAAATTTATAAAATCATTCAGCATTTTAAGTTACACTCTGGGCAAGCAGGTGAATATCTAGTTAAAATATGTACATATAAAGTGATTTACCAGCAAAAGGGGGTGAAGCACCACTGCCATAAAACACAGGCAGATCCACAATCTCCACTGCAGTATCACTGCTAAGTCAACATACACACCCAGTTTATCACTGATCTTTCTCCTCTTGTCACCATGCTCACTTCCAGCAAGGCCTAACTTACTCAGAGTTATGGTTCTCCTTCACTCAGTCTGTACAGGAGATGACAATAGGCTGATATCAAAACAGAATCATCGTTACCTACCTGCATTTAAACAAAATGTATGCAAAGACATTTTAATACGTTACTGTATTTTTTTTGCTTTTCTACTGGCCTGAAGTCAAGCCTTTTGTTTGCTTTATATTTAATATTCCATTATTAGATGTCACATATTTACAATATTTGCAGCCATTTTTGTACAATTTTAAGGGTTGTAATTCTACCGGAAATGGTTACATCATCATGAGACGCATTATGGCTAATGCCTGAATGTTGACACAAATTTTTAAAAATCTGATAGATGGCATTCTGTGGATAAAAAATAATTGGCCCCAAAAGTAACCCAAATTGTCAATAAATGACATACAGTCCTGCTCACCATTATTGGCACCCATGAAGTTTATGTACATATTGTGGAATATCTACTGAAGGAAATGTATCAAATTAACCAACATATTACTACAGATAGCTTGTGTTTGACAAAAAACTGTAAATGATAAATAACATTTAAAAAGATAAACATTATGAGGAAAACAGAGAAAACCATAATGCTTGCCTTGTCAGTGGTATTGGCACCCTTTGCTGCAAATCAGTATGGAAACCCAATTTGGCTCACCTGTTGCAGATCTCAAATGAGGATCACCTGTGATGAATTGCCTCCACCCATGTGACCCAAATTAGCCAATAAATGAACATTTTGGTTTTATAAAAAGCCACCTGTTATTCCCTCTTCTTGTGTGACAATGGTAAAGACAAAGGAGCTGTCTGACGACACCAGAAATGCTATTATTTGCAAGCACAAGACCTCCAAAGGGTATAAGGCCATCTCCAAAGACCTTGGCATCCCTGTTTCAACGGTGCGTAATGTTATTAAGAAGTTTTCCAGGCATGGAACTGTCAAGAACCTCCCTGGACGTGGGGGGAAGAGAAAAATTGATGACAGAAGTCTTCGAAGGTTGGTACGAATGGTGGAAAAAACACCCCGTCAAACATCTAAAGACCTGAAGACCAACCTGGAGCAGTCTGGTGTAACTGTTTCAACAAGTACCATACGCCGCACACTAAACAAAGCGGGGCTTTATGGGCGGAGGCCAAGGAAGACCCCATTGCTAAAGAAAAGGCATAAAAAGGAACGATTGATCTTCGCGAAAGAGAACCTGGACAAACCTCAA
>BLSH010184297.1:158154-183188 GCA_018402905.1 Glandirana rugosa
ACACACACACATATATATATATATATATATATATATATATATATATATATATATGTCATATTAGAGTATGAGTGTGTGTGTTAAATTTAGTTTAAGGATATTTTTCGACACTAGGGGTCGATGTCGTGTCAGGTTTAGGGGGTCATAAGGGGTAGTTATACTATACCCCATAGTATGACTGTTTTAACAGAAATGATAGTCGTCGGACAATCCAAGAAAAGTGTCTATTTTAGGGATAACAAAATCTAAAAGAAAGTATAGTACATCCACAGATACGGTACGGTGGGTGTGTCATTTCGTTCACTCGACACTTTATATAAGTAACAATCTCATGTCCCCTTTACCTATATATATATATATATATATATATATATATATATATATATATACACACACACATACACACACATATATATATATATATATAGTATCTCACAAGAGTGAGTACACCCCTCACATTTTTGTAGATATTATATTTTTCCATGTGAAAACACTGAAGAAATGACACTTTGCTACAATGTAAAGTAGTGAGCGTATAGCTTGTATAACAGTATAAATTTGCTGTCCCTCAAAATAACACAACACACAACCATTAATGTCTAAACCACTGGCAACAAAAGTGAGTACACCCCTAAGTGAAAATGTCCAAATCGGGCCCAATTAGTTATTTTCCCTCCCCGATGTCATGTGACTCATTAGTGTTACAAGGTCTCAAGTGTGAATGGTGAGCAGATGTGCTAAATTTGGTGTTATCGCTCTCACTCCTTCATACTGGTCACTGGAAGTTCAACATGGCACATCATGGCAAAGAACTCTCTGAGGATCTGAAAAAAGAATTGTTGCTCTACATAAAGATGGCCTAGGCCAGGGATCTGCAATTAGCGGACCTCCAGATGTTGCAGAACTACAAGTCCCATGAGGCATAGCAAGACTCTGACAGCCACAAGCATCACACCCAGAGGCAGAGCCATGATGGGACTTGTAGTTTTGCAACAGCTAAAGGTCCACTAATTGCTTATCCCTGGCCTAGGCTATAAGAAGATTGCCAAGAACCTGAAACTGAGCTGTAGCACGGTGTCCAAGAACATACAGTGGTTTAACAGGAGAGGTTCCACTCAGAACAGGCCTCCCTTGGTAAACCAAAGAAGTTGAGTGCACGTGCTCAGCGTCATATCCAAAGGTTGTCTTTGGGAAATAGATGTTTGAGTGCTGCCAGCATTGCTGCAGAGGTTGAAGGGGTGGGGGGTCAGCCTGTCAGTGCTCAGACCATACTCTGCACACTGCATCAATTTGGTCTGCATGTCTGTCGTCCCAGAAAGAAGCCTCTTCTAAAGATGATGCACAAGAAAGCCCGCAAACAGTTTGCTGAAGACAAGCAGACTAAGGACATGGATTACTGGCACTATGTCCTGTGGTCTGATGAGACCAAGATAAACTCATTTGGTTCAGATGGTGTCAAGCGTGTGTGAAGGCAAACCAGATGAGGAGTACAAAGACAAGTGTGTCTTGCCTACAGTCAAGCATGGTGGTGGGAGTGTCATCGTCTGAGGCTTCCGGCACAGGGGAGCTACAGTTCATTGAGGAAACCATGAATGCCAACATGTACTGTGACATACTGAAGCAGAGCATGATCCCCTCCGTTCAGAGACTGGGCCGCAGGGCAGTATTCCAACATGTTAATGACCCCAAACACACCTCCAAAACGACCACTGTCTTGCTAAAGAAGCTGAGAGTAAAGGTGATGGACTGGCCAAGCATGTCTCCAGACCTCAACCCTATTGAGCATCTGTGGGGCATCCTCAAACAAAAGGTGGAGGAGCACAAGGTCTCTAACATCCACCAGCTCCATGATGTCGTCATGGAGGAGTGGAAGAGAACTCCAGTGGCAACTTGTGAAGCTTTGGTGAACTCCACGCCAAAGAGGGTTAAGGCAGTACTGGAAAATAATAGTGGCCACACAAAAAAAAAAATATATATATATATATATATATATTATTATACGACACATGTATGCACACACTTAGACTAAGTTTACAATTGTAGTTGGGAGACAATAAAAGCAGGTGGTTGATCAAAGACAGCCAGATGGGGTTGTTTAGTTAACACGATGCTTCGCAGCCTGGCAAGAAATATACCCCTTATCGCACTCACCAAGCAGCACTGCCCACTGATTATGACCCATTCAAGTACCACTGTGAAATTGCATGCATTGCGTGGTGGTGCAGGCTTTTAGGGGCTAAAACAATCAACGATGAGACAACATATCCCCTCTTCACTGACTGTTAAATTCCCTCTGAAAAACAATTCACCATGGATCACTCTTCAGAGGTAAATGTATGTGTAAACGAGCCTTTAAATTGCAGTGCAGTTATAGATATATGCAGTATAAATAGATGGATACAGACATAGGAATTTAAATGTACAATTATCTTTACTTGATTATACAACATAGGGGGCAGAACAATCTGAACAGAACAACCACCTTTACTGATTCTTCACTTTGAAATGGAGCACAACTCAGGCTTTACTCTAGATCATCACATTCACAGATCAGATGGATCTTTTCTAATACCTGCATGCCGAACATGCAATCACAAACGTATTTGCATACAAGCTTGGAGAGGGATCAAGGAGCATAAGAAAGGAAATTACAGTGAAATTAACCTTGGGGTAATTGTATTTAAACAGATATTCTAATTGTTGTTAGAGCAATAGAATTCAATATAATGTAAACCTAGTATACCTAAATTGTAAAACAAATGTAGATAAGTCTCTCTCACTCCTCATTAGTACAGTAGTAGTATATCATAGATCTGAGAAACATTCAGTAAGCTTTATAACTAATAGAGATTACATGTTAGTGCAGCACGCCATGAATCGTCAGAGAATGGTCTAAAGTTGACCATTGATTCAATCTTAAAGTGCATCTGTGCCTATGGACCTTAAAGGGTTTACATATTCTTAACCTCCTCCCTCCAGGTCCAGCATCCCTATAACTGGGCTATTACGACAGAGGGAACTCTTCCTTATCACATGACCACTGTGATTGGCTGTCAAAGTGATCACATGATTGAGAGCCATTCCAAAAGGCTCATTACTAGATAGAGGGAGCTTTGAAGGCTTGGTAACTGTGCTGAGAGTGCACAGTGAGTATGTTCTTTGCACAGAAACCTCTGCCACCCATAGACACATACTGTATGCACGGTGTGTGGAGATCACAGGTTATCTACTTTTCCACTGCACATGTGTGTTACATGGGCAGCAACAGGTTAACCCAAAAGCCATCCCTGAAATCTCTTGTTGCATACAGTATATGAGGTAATTCACCCCCAAAGATCATCAGAAACAACAAAAAAAATTGTTTCAGTCCGTTTCTACCAGCTTACAAACATCTACTGTGGGTTTGCATTAGAAGGTTGTTGGCAAGATGCCAAGATCTGCTCAACATAAAAAGAAATATGATTTTAGTGCCTATGCAGTGACATTTGAACATGAATTTCTCCACAATGCGTATAGCTATACCAACGAATGAGGGATTGGGTTATTCCTCATGCACAGGCACCTGGGGGTGTACAATGTAAAATATGAACATATTTACCAGCCTGGGAGCCACAGGTGCTCTGTACAGCCACTATAGAAATCAATGCTGGTATATGCTGGTACCTGTGTAAACATGTACATGCATATGACTTGACTCTAAACCTCTGAATGCAGGCAGTCTGCATCCAGATTCACATATTTATATGCCTATGTGTGTATTGCAAAAGTGTATATCAGTGCACAGTGATTTCTTTGGACAGCTGTACCTGCAATTATGACTCTTGGGCCGGGAAATACACCCATATTTTAACCATTCCAGATCCGCGCTATTGCCAAAGTACGGCTCCAGCACGGATCTGAAATGCCCGGAGGACATCCATGGACGTCCTCCACTGCGCACGCTCCAGGCGCGCCCCCTGGTGGCAGTGGCGGCGCGCGCGCCGCACGCTGCGCGAGCGTGCCCGTGGGTCGGGCGGACTCGATGTCCGCCCAAGACCCGCCGATCTCTTTTAGGAGCCTCAGGACGGGGAACCGCCGTTGTAAACACGGCGGTTCCCCGTTCTGTGACAGGGGACATAGCAGATCTACTGATCCCTGTCACTGGGATCAGTTAGATCTGTTATGTCCCGGCCAGCCCTGCCCCCCCACAGTTAGAACACACCCAGGGAACATTTGTTAACCCCTTCACTGCCCCCTGCAGGTTAACCCCTTCACTGCCAATGACATTTATACAGTAATCAGTGGACATTTAAATTTCTGATCGCTGAATAAATGTCATTGGTCCCAAAAATGTGTAAAAAATGTCCGACATGTCCGCCCCAATATCGCAGTCCCGATAAAAATCGCAGATCGCCGCCATTACTAGTAAAAAAAATAAAAATAATAAAAACGCCATAAATCAATTCCCAGTTTGTAGACGCAATAACTTTTGCGCAAACCAATCAATATACGCCGATTGCGATTTTTTTTTTTAACAAAAATATGTAGAAGAATATATATCGGCCAAAACTGATGAATATTTTTTAAATGGATTTGTACTTTAGCAAAAAGTAAAAAATATTGTTCTTTTTTGCAAAATTGTCGCTCATTTTTTGTTTATAGCGGTGATCAGAAATGACGCAGAGGGGATCAAATACCACCAAAAGAAAGCTCTATTTGTGGGAAAAAAAAGGACGCAGACTTTATTTGGGTACGACGTCGCACGACCGCGCAATTGTCATTCAAAATGCGACAGCGCTGAAAGCCAAAAATTGGTCTGGGCAGGAGGGGGGTTTAAGTGCCCGGTAAGAAAGGGGTTAAGCACCCATTTTCACTAGGCCTTAAAGTGCTTTTAATTCCTACAATAGAGCATGTAATTACTTTAGTGCACATAATCTGGGTACAGATTCACTTTAAACTAAAGCAGCTTGACAAATATGAACAATCACCACAAAAGCCAGAGAAATACTTGTTGCAACTAGAGGGAAAAAAAGAGGTTTTACCTCTGCATAAAGAAAGGGTTCTTTATTGTAAGAGCACTGAAAATGTGTAATAATTTTCCATAACATCTGATTCTAGTTTATTCAGTAGATTCATGAAAGAGCTGGATGTGTTCCGTAATGCACAAAATATAAACAGTTACTAAAAATTAAAGATATATATATTTTACAGAATGTTGATCAAGTGAGTTGTGAGTTATATGATTGCCCCTGGGGATCAATAAGTTTTTTTTCCATATTTGGTCCAATTGGCTTAGGCTTTAAAAGGGACTCTTTGCCTGCTTCAGGATTAACTACAGTTTTAGGCTGGGTTTACACTAGTGCGAATTGGATGCGAGTTTCCCGCATCCAATTTGCAATAGCAGGAGGTTATGACTGGCTCTCTATGGAGTCGGTTCACACATCTCCGGAGCGTCTCCGGTGCAAATTTGCACAGGGGTCCTGTGCATCTTTTAGTCCATTTCAGGTCCAAATTTAACCCAAAATTTGGGCTGAAATCAGACCTGAAACAGTGAGCGGGGATGCACTAGACCCCTGCTGTGAACTGATGCTTGCTACAGTGTGCTCCAGGGTGACTTATAGATGTTTGTGTGTCATGACAGAATGAATTTTTGCAAGGACTTTTACAAGTAAATACCACAATCTCAATTGCATGGAAAAGGGTAACTGGACAACAAAGTCACGCAACCATTGAGCCTTTATGAATAACTGAATGATGACAGCAGAAGTCACCTAGAAAAAAAACAGCAACCACGAAACATGCCATGTTCCATAGACAAGCAAGGCAAGGCAATTACAAATTCTTTTTTTTTAACCTTTTGACTTCCGTAATTACTACATTCATTCTGCAGAGGAACAAATAATCACACTTTATTTCATGAAGTCAAAACAACAAGTCCCCACCTCAGGACCACCCACTATAACACACTTAACTGACCAGCGCTTAGTCAATCTCTATGACTAAGCCCGGGTGGGTGAAATGCTTTAGAGAGGGTGGTCCCAATGCAGGGACTTATTGTTATGGCTTCATGGAATAAAGGTAACTTAAGTGTGTTGTCATTGTAGTGTGCCTTTTTGTTACTCTGCAGTATAATGCAGTGTGGCTGTTTGTTGCTCTGCAGTATGCTTGGAAAATGGATAGCTCCTTTTCAACCTGGCATCTAATTCTTAAGGCAGATAGCAGGCTGTGGAAGCTTTGAAACAGAGGAAGATACTATTAATATATTAATTCTGTCAGTTGTGCCTATTGGCCAATCATTCACAAGATGCTACAAGCAGTGTCTTAGCACAGAATTGCTCATGCTTGTATATCAAGGTATACCATGTTAGCAATTGAATAAACTCTATTATTTTGTTATATGGAATGGGCATGTTCCTTATTCTAAAAAAAAATTAACTTTAATTACCTCAATTCTAACTAGAATGGTGAATAGTAGAAGTGTCAGACATATTGTAAACTAGTCTTGTAACCTAGGTACCCCTGCCACACAGTTGACCCAGGACTAGCCCCAGCCTGTGACTGTAGTAGCATACTGATGAGTTAATTCCCCAGCTCCCCCTTCTCCCTTCTTGTTACTTCTTCATCATAAGGCTGAAAACAAGTATAATGTAGAGACTCCTATAGGTGCCTGCTCATACCTGCAACATCCTACAGTCCCTTCCACTAGCCCCGAATTCAGGCTGTACTGCTTTGGGCCCAAAGAAAATGAATAAGATATTGCAAGGACTAGAACCCATTCATCATTTAATGGGGCACATAAGAGGGCCATGAGAGTGGTGGGGAACACCAGGTGAAGTGGATGCAGCTCCACTCAGATTAGGTCACACCCCTTCAATTCCTGTCATCATCACCCAGCTGAGAGAGGTGTAGTTTGGAGCTGCAGCCATCTTGCTACTTCTGGAAGCTGCTCTTGTATATGTTCCAGCCTGAAGCCTGACAGCTGTACTCCCATCAAGAACTCTGGTTCAACTAGCCACATGCCTGCAGAGCTCTGAAGCTTCACAGTAATCCTTTGGAGGTCTATATGGGTTTATGACAAGCCGTGTTACACTTGTGTGAGTGCATTTTTATTGTCTTTTATCGTGGATGGAGGTGCCCTCTTGTATTGTACTCCTTTGTGCCCCATTCTACCTTATCTACAATCATATTAGCCAATGAGGCAGCCATAATATTGATGAGCCAATAGGAATGTTTGCCTAATTAAAACAGCAAAATATTTAAAAGATGCAGAGATCATGATGAGGACTGCAACTGCTACAAGTACATGCAGGTATCTATAACTTTAATCATGTCCTAAATAAATCCATGGGATGTCTTCTACATGTAAAATACAATGATTATGTTTAATTAATGCAAAACTGGATTAAATGCCAAGAGATTGGCTATGAGGTGTAGTGTTTACATATCATTCTCAACTGGCAGTTGAAGTATCTACTAATGATATGGCAAGGAATTAACATTTTCTAAAAGTTAATATTCTCTATTGATTCAGTACAAATGGACTGAATCAAAGAATAATCTGAACTGCAAAATTAACCCTTAATGAAGTTGCATGAATCTTTCCCCTGTGTTTGCTTATATATTATACCAGTTTTGCAGCTGGAACACTTTGATAAGTAATCCCCTTCTCCCCATGTACAAAGCACTGCAAGGCTGAATCAGCATGATCCTGCATGGAGAACAAGATATTCTGTATCCTTTTCAATCAAGCAGAAAGGATATGTGCTCCATGCGACTGATGTCAACCATCAAGCAACTCAGTAGGATGAAAAAAAGAATAACTGTTAAACAACAGGATTGCAACAACAGCTAAATCAAATCTGTTGAAGTGATGCATTAAGATTTTTTGCTATGATAATGACAACTAAAAAAAGATTGTTGTGAAATTGCTTAAATGTTTAATAACTAGAAACAAATCCCACAAGGACTGTCATAAAAGAGGAGCCTTTTAAAACACAAGTGCAGTCATGTGTAAAATACCCCTAAATTTAACCCACTTACGTATGTAATACAGAAGTTTTTACATTTATATTTACTGTATATTAGTCTCCTGTAGTTCCCAGACTAGAAGAGGAAAGGGCTATAAACCAGTCAGGCTTTACTACATTGTACAGTTCTGAAGCAGCTGGCTTATAGGAGAAAAAAAGTACATAGTTGATCTTATCAATGTATTGCTGCTCCTTCAATATCCAACTGCAGGTTGGGGTGCTCCGTGACCAAGCTGTATATTTTAATTTCAGTGGAGATAAGTGAGGTCAGAATCAGTGGTGGCCTGTCCATTAGGGGTGCACGGGTACCGCCTCCCTATCCATGTTCAGCCCCCTGATCTACATACAGGGATGCCAGACCATGGATTCCAATGAGGGTGTGTGTTTTTTGCAGCATGTGATAAGAGCCAGATGCTCTAATAGGTTTCAAAAAAGAGTGGGCTCCCAGCCCACCCAGTTGTGTGATAATAGCGAATGAATATTTGCTATTTTCACACTAAATCTCCTCCCTGCCATCCAGGAAGCATGAGACCCGTTTCCCAATTGGTTGAAAGAAGAAGCAAACTTATTGGCAAAGGGGGAGCAGGAGGAAGGAGATGCATGGAGTGGAAGGCTGACCCAGAAGCCGCCACGATGGCTCACTCAAAGCGGCTCCCTTCCCCATCTCGGACAGGGAAGGGAGGAGGACAGGAGATCGGAGTCATCCTGGGTAGGAATCATAAGAGTGACATCTGCCTCCTAAGGAAAGGAGGCCATCATCTCCCACAGGGGTGGGGGGTGGTGGTTGTGCTGTGGTGTTCCCCACAATTATCTCCGGGGGGTGGCATTAGTATGCCGCCCCCCCACTTTTCAAGCAGCAGCCGCCACTGGTCAGAATCTAGCTGTGCTGATTGTCAAGTTTAGACATCTGGAAATACAGGATTACACTTTTTATTTACATATGTTTTGGCTGTTTTGGCTTTGGGACAAAGAATGAAGGAAATTCTGCACAGTGGGCCACAGATGGCAAAAAAATGACAGGGGTTATACCCTTGCTAATCTAGCCAAATTGGAGAAAAAGGGTTTTACCTTTAGTTCTATGTTAAGTCTAATACCAATTTAAATGCAAAATTGCAAAGTGGCCGTGTTTACGGATGATGAGAATTAATTTCTGGGGTTTTTACTTTTTTCATTTTTTTTACTAGTAATGGCGACGATATGCGATTTTTAGCAGTACTGCGATATTGGGGCGGACATGTCGGACATTTTTTACACTTTTTTTGGGACCAATGACATTTATTCAGTGATCAGAAATTTAAATGTCCACTGATTACTGTATAAATGTCATTGGCAGTGAAGGGGTTAACCTACAGGGGGAGATCTAGGGGTTAAGTGTGTTCCCTGGGTGTGTTCTTACTGTGGGGGGGCTGGGCTACCATGGGCATAAGAGATCTAACTGATCCCAGTGACAGGGATCAGTAGATCTCCTATGCCCGCACTGACAGAGCGGGGAACCGCCGTGTTTACATCAACGGTTCCCAGTTCTTTAGCTGTGGCCGCTCATTGCGGCTCGCCGGCAGACATCGGGTCCGCCCGAGTCGCAGGCACACTCCTCAGGAGTATGGCAGTGCACCCGTGCCCCCTAGCAGCCACCCGCAGATCGCCGCTTTTTTACGCCGATTCGTGCTGGGCGTCCACACTGCTGCCGTAAATATGCGGTAGGCAGTGTGGAACCGGTTAAATAAAACATATTAATCAATACAGCAAGTCCACATTTTTTTTACTCCAGTCCTGTTGTACAAAGCTCACAGTACATTGCTGCAGAGAACAGCACTGGAGATAGGGCTTTCTACATAACTTAGGGCTGGCCCCTGCTGGAGCAGAGGCAAAGAGAAAGAGGACCTTAGACAGCTCATGACCCACCAGAAGACATCTGAAAAATGATTAAATACAGTATCTCACAAAAGTGAGTACATCCTCACATTTTTGTAGATATTTTATTATATCTTTTCATGTAACGACACTGAAGAAATTACACTTTGCCACAACATAAATTAGTGAGTGTACAGCTTGTATAACAGAATAAATTTGCTGTTCCCTCAAAATAACACAACACACAGCCATTAATGTCTAAATTGCTGGAAACAAAAGTGAGTACACCCCAAGTGAAAATGTCCAAATTGGGCCCAATTAGACATTTTCCTTCCCTGGTGTCATGCGACTTGTTAGTGTTACAAGCTCTCAGGTGTGAATGGGGAGCAGGTGTGTTAAATTTAGTGTTATCGCTCTCACTCTTTCATACTGGTTACTGGAAGTTCAACATGGCACCTTATGGCAAAGAACTGATGATCTGAAAAAATAATTTTTGCTCTACATAAGGATGGCCCAGGCTGTAAGAAGATTGCCAAGACCCTGAAACTGAGCTGCAGCATGCTAGCCAAGACCATACAGTTGTTTAACAGGACAGGTTCCACTCAGAAAAGGCCTCACCATGGTCGATCAAAGAAGTTGGATGCACATGCTCAGCATCATAATCAGAGGTTGTCCTTGGGAAACAGACGTATCAGTGCTGCCAGCATTGCTGCAGAGGTTGAAGGGGTGGGGGTCAGCGTGTCAGTGCTCAGACCATACGCCACACACTGCATCAAATTGGTCTGCATGGCTGTTGTCCCAGAAGGAAACCTTCTAAAGATGTTGCACAAGAATGCCTGCAAACAGTTTTCTGAAGACAAGTAGACTAAAGACATGGATTACTGGAACCATGTCCTGTGGTCTGATGAGACCAAGATAAACATATTTGGTTCAGATGGTGTCAAGTGTGTGTGTCGGCAACCAGGTGAGGAGTGCAAAGACAAGTGTGTCTTGCCTACAGTCAATCATGGTGGTGGGAGTGTCATGGTCTGGGGATGCATGAGTGATGCCGGCACTGGGGAGTTACAGTTCATTGAGGGAACCATGAATGTCAACATGTACTGTGACATACCGAAGCAGAGCATGATCCCCTCCCTTTGGACACTGGGCCACAGGGCAATATTCCAACATGATAACAACCCCAAACACACCTCCAAGATGACCACTGCCTTGCTAAAGAAGCTGAGGGTAAAGGTGATGGACTGGCCAAGCATGTCTCCAGACCTAAACCCTATTGAGCATTTGTGGGTCATCCACAACTGGAAGGTGGAGGAGCGCAAGGTCTCTAACATCCACCAGCTCTGTGATGTTGCCATGGAGAAGTGGAAGAGCACTCCAGTGGCAACCTGTGAAGCTCTGGTGAACGCCATGCCCAAGAGGGTTAAGGCAGTGCTGGAAAATCATGGTGGCTACACAAAATATTGACACTATGGGTACAATTTGGACATTTTCCCTTAGGGGTGTACACACTTTTGTTGCCAGCGGTTTAGACATTAATGGCTTTGTGTTGAGTTATTTTGAGGGGACAGCAAATTTATTGTTTTTAACTGAAACATGGCATGTCTATGTACCACATCATTTGATTGAATATATGACACTGCTCATACCCTGATGAAGGAGACGCAAACTCTCCAAAACACATTGGGTGGAGTAAAATTCATCATATTTTCATACATTTCATAGTTGGTGTAATAGTAGACTATTTAGCCCTGTCTCTTATTTTTATATGTTGATGTACCAATAATTATTTTTTTACATATTTCACTTCTCATATATATTTTTGTAATTCAAGTTCCTTAAAAGTCCCATAAAAATAGGGGAATTTCTATGTCTGTATGCATTTAACTGTATGAATGTGGCACTTTGCCGAGGGTTGCCACCTTGAGTCTATATAGAAGAAATCATAGCACACTCTTATGCGTTGTTGCTAAGTAAGATGGGTAAATATACAAATAGTGTGAAGGTCTAAGAAACCATCACCATTTTTAGTGTTAATTAATAACCTATGTGCCAAGTAGATGTAAGCAGCATCTTTAAATGTTCTGACTAAACCGATAAAAGCTGCAATCTGGTTGGTTTCTATGGATTATTGTTCTTCATCACTGCTCTTTGCACTGCCTTATTAGATAAGCCTGTTTGACTTTACAGTTCCAGACTGTTTTGTGTTAGTAACAGTTAGCCAGATATACAAGCATAGCGTGAACCAAGCAAGGGCACCGAGCCCATAACAGCAGAACTGTTTACATCAACAGCCAGAAGATTCTTACTGAAGTAAGTATGTGAACAGCTAGTGGTGTTTCCCCTCTGTCTGGATATCAGCCAGATTTCCCTGGAAAATTCCTAATTCCCAGCTATTGCTCCGTTCTTTTTGTGTGTATATGTGTCTGGGTGTGTGTGTATGTTTTAATGAGATCTCCCTGCTGAGATTGTCAGGTGCCTCCAACGCATTCTTTATTATGTCAGCTTCTAGTCTGTTTATTGATCACGAATGATCTAAGGATGCCCTATTTTGAAAAAAGCTCATAGGGAGCTTTAGATTATAACATTAGTTTTAACATATATTTAGGCAAAATACGGTAGGCTTTTAAAATAATCAGGCCACTGTTTCTAATGTTTCCTTTATGTATTATTAGACATTAACATGAAAGATTTAAGCACAAATAATTTAAGTAAATGGTAATTGTAATTAAAATTCATAAACTGAAATTCTTTCTTGAAATGACCTGTCACCCCTTTTATACTGGAATATTATGGCAATCCTTTATCAAAGGACATATATATACTGTATAAATAGTATAGTATATATATTCACCCCACATTTGCTACAGATTTACCAATGAATAATTCACCTGGTTTGTAAACTACATTTACTAGGATGATTCATATGCACATTTACTGGATTAAGCAACATTTACCCATACTTCCCAACTCATCCCATGTGACTGCCTGGGATTTGAATTATTTTGCATCCTGTACCTGTAAGAGGCCAGACCTCTGAGCAGTGCAGTACTCATGATTGTTGATCAGGTACAAGTACAGAAAGCCCTGTTAGTTGCCACTGCTAACAAAACCACATACCCCGATGATGAACATTTTCTGCAGTCAAACTGAGGGGAAATTAAAAACAACCCCCCCCAAAAAAAACTGGGGACTGCCTACAGCTCAAAGCTAGCCTTGCAATCAAAGCTAGCCTCCGATGGGGCCCAATTTCCACATGATACAACATAGAGAATGTGTGAACAGAATACCAGGTGGCAACCTTGCAAATTGGGAAACCTTTGTTTGATGCCGAAACTCCCAGGGAGCACTTCCAGAATTAGCGGATCTGGGTGATGGCTACAAGGAATGCCACCTTGTGGACTAAAGTAGAGAGAAAATGCCCATAATGGGTTCAAATAAAAGTACACAGAGAGCCAGGTTTAGATCCGATGGAGCCACCAGGTATTTAATAGGGGCAGCTGCATAGGATACTCCCTATACAAGCATCTTAATCAAGGAGTGAGAGGCCAACCATCTCTGAAATAAGATAGAAATTGCAAAAATCTGGCCCTTAATAGTGCTGAAAGCCACACACTTGTCTAGGCGCAGCTGCAGGAATCAGATGATATGTTCCACAGAGAAAGTTCTAATGTAGAAGCCCCAAGACTGACACCAAGTGAACTATGCCTTCCATATCTGATGATAGGCCTTGCAAGAAGTCGACTTCCTAGATTTTTGTATCAAAGTCTGCTAAGGAAGTCTGCCTGCCAACTGTCTACACCTGGGGTGAACATTGTGGACAAGGCAGGAACATGAAGTTCTACCCAGGACATGATATGATCTATCTTTCCTACTGCAAATGAGACTTCTGGTGTCTCCCTGAGGGTTGATATACCAGAAGGATAGTCCAATGCTGCATAGACAAACATAACACACACAAAGTTCCAGGATGTTTATCGGTTGAGAAAATTTAGACAAGGATCAAGTCCCCTGTTTTAACAGGGTGTCCAGGACTCCTTCTCAACCCACAGGCTGACATCCATTATGAGGATTTTCAAGAAGGCAGGAAAAAATAACTTATCTGATTTCCCAATTCCAAAGCCAATTTTTTGAGGTACCGGGCCAGAGACAACCTGGTCCTTGGTAAAAAATGAATAGGTCTTCCCAGGGACTTTACTCGAGATGACAGAATGTTGAGTTGTAAAGGTCCAGAGTAACACTGGGAAAATATTCTAATCAAGAAAAGCGCAGCACTAAAAAAATTGATATGTAGTATAAATAGTCCATAATTATAAAGTCCCAAGTGAATCAAATATACAAATCTTGTGCTTTCAAAAGCCTGTGACTTCAGTGTGCTGAAGACTCTCAAGCAAAAGTGGAGAGTTGGATGACTCCTGAACTAGAGAGTTTAAATCTAAATTCAGAGGGGGGAGTAGTTTGGCTGCTGCCGAGTATGGCCACCTAGGAATAGTGCTCTGTAACCGCGGGAAGGAAAGAAGCAACTAACAGCAACAACTACCAACGCCCACTCCTGCCAATCCGTACACTTGTGCCCCGGGATCCAGCTCAGCATGGCCCACAAAAAAATAAGCAGTCTGGTCCCAAAAGACTTACATACTTCTACCCCAGCTACGGGACCAGGAACAGGCAAGATGGTGCTGGACCACCACCAAAGGAACAGCATCGCTCCTCCTCAGCCCGACTCTCCCTGAACATTCCTTCTCACAGAGGATGACTCTATTGAGATCCCCCTGTTGTCTCCAAGCACTCAGCTTCTTCTCCCTTCGCTCCCCTAATGTGAAAGGGCATGTAAGTAAGAAAAAACAGCACTGGGAAACACGTGCAGGGGAGGACAGTGAAGCTGAGTACACAGACACCATAGCTGCTCTTCCTACCTCAGATAACCCTATCTCAGAGCACTTACTGAAAGCCATGCTACTTTCATTAAAAAAGGAATTTACAGAAGGATATCCATAAATCTGTACTGCACATACAATCACAAGTGGATCACATTGGTGACCACATCGCCCAGTTGGAACAGCAGATGTCTGCATGTACTACAGCACATAAATCTGAATTCAGAGAGTCTGAACTTTCTGCTGTGGAAAAAATGCTATGGCCAGAACTGTGTACCTGACTAGACCCAGATATTCAAAACAAGGAGTTGTTTGCAGCACTAATTTCTGAAGGTGCAAGATCCATCCAAACCTCTGTAATGTTTACAAAGTCAAAGCCATGATGAAGCCCACACTGACTGTTCCATTCACAGAAGGGCATCTAAGTATAACACAAGAATGCATTAGATCTATTAGTGGAGCCAACACCTTGTTAAATATCTGCAGTGCAGATGAAAGGCCAAAAGCAGGGCCACAAACTGGTAGTGTAGGGGGGCCCACAGCAAATCATAGGAAATGCTGATGCGCTGGAATAATGGGAACTTGTAAGTATGTGAAGGGAGGCAGTAATAGATCTTGTGGATTCCCTACAGAATTTCTTACCTAAAATGAAAATAATCACAGTTTTGGGATTCAAGATGCGGCAGATGACCCCTTGGCTTTTGAGAAATGATAACAGGCTGAAGTACAATACTTAATATCATTCTGTCTTAGTTCAGTGGCCAGCTTGCCACTACTTTGTAAGGGATTCACACCCCTGCTGTACAAATTAAAACTTCAAATAGTGCAGCACTATCCCAACATTCTTAATAATCACTGTATATGAAGCCAAAACCCTTAAGTATCTAACATATTCAGTGTGGGCATTCGTAAACATGAATAAATGTGAAATTAATTGTTTGTTTCAAAAATAATCACAAAACCTAAAACAGATATCAAATATCAAAATAAAATAAATAAATAAATAATGAGCAAAAAGTGTAAGCGCAGTCCCACAGTCAAGTGCGTTAACACAACATCCAAAACCATAATATTTGAAGACAGCATCCAAAATCACTGCAATGCTCTCTAAATGATATGGTTTTTGATGTTGTGTTAACACACTGGACTGTGGGGCTGCACTTATGAATTTTGTTCATTATTTATTTAATTATTTATTTATTTATTATTTTAACCTGGTGTGGGGAGACAATAGGGATGTTTCCTATAGGGTAAAAAAAGAAAATACTTGCTTTTGCTGTGGAAGATGAGTGTTCTTGCCACTAGTAGCATCCTCATTATTAGTATCAAGAAATCTGAAGAGACATTCATCATTTACAGTGTCTCTTTAACCCCTTCCCACCCCAAAGTTAATAATAACTATGTTTAACTAAGTTAATATTAACATTTCCCCACACAATGTTGCATTTTAAGGAATCATTACTATACAATATCCCCTTTAAGAACCAGCAACCAACACTTCACAGTTTCCCACTGATGATTAGGAAACCAGTCAGCATTGTTCCCAATCATGTGATTATTATGTCTATTCACTATGTATACTGAAGACAACATTGACAAGATAAATGCCTTTAGCCTGCAGATCAACATTGAAATCTTCTGGCTGCATTGTTTTTTTTTTTTTTTTCTTGTTCAAATTTTTTATTGAAGAAACAATAACATTACATAGGATGCTTCATGGTTCCAGGAACAGACCAAAGCAAACATGAGATATATAGACAGGCTGGTTGAAATGAAAGATTCTAGGTTGTCGCTAACCAAACAGGTAGAGTTAGAGAGGGGGAAGAGGATACGGTAGTGTGGACTGTTAAGTAGGACGGGTTCCCGTGAGCTGGAGCTTCCAGCCTTTGAGGCCGGAGGTTGAGATCAGGTCAGGTAAGTACCTGTCCAAGGGTTAGTGGTGTCCTGGTGCAGAAGAGTCAGCGTTATGGTTCCAATAGAAAAGGAGGGAAAGAGGGGGGAGTAGGAAATAGTTGTTAGGGAATAGAGAGTTCCCAGAGAGCAAGGAAAAAGGGGAGGGGGACGGGATAGACCCCGGGTGAAGGGGGAGAAGAGATGAGGGGAAGAAAAAGGAGAGACAGGGGGGAGGTGGCAGAGTTGGGGAGGGCCGGTCACGAGAACTCAAGTGGCCAACCTGAAGGACTGTAGAAGGTATGGCTGCATTGTTTATATGCATGTTGATCCACATATTTATAAGTTTCAATTTTAGATACATGTAGTATCATGACACAATCATCCAGAACCTATAGCAAAGGTATCACATGTATCCTACCCCAAGCTGTAACTTATTGGGATGGGGGTATGGGGAGTGTGATCAAACAGCTTGGAAAACCTTCTCCAAACAGTTTGACTCTTCTCATAAGCCAGATATATTGGTGTTTGTAACATTATAACACCCCTCACAGGCTTAGGTAAGTGTCATACAGGCACTTTATTGCTTAAAGTGGAACTTTAATCCAAAAAAAAATTGCAAACAGGCAGACATTTTAATGCAAAAATAATACAGTCAAGTTGGGCTGAGGAAGGGGGTGGCTCTTTCCCTGAAATGCATCCCATCATTCCTTGTGACTGGGTGGAGAGGAGGAGAGGAGAAACACTGAACACTCACATTCAGGGGAGTGAAAGAAGGCATATCATAATAGCAGTAATCCTCTCAAGGACCCAAGCTAAGCAGTAGTGATCACGGATCATGTAGTACAAAGCTGCCAGTAGCATAGATAGCTAAAGTAACACCAGAGTAAATCTGTCAGCATGGGAAAGTTTCTGAATGTTGTCAGATTCTGGGGGTGGGAAGGAGATATAGCAAAATGTTTTGAGAAGGTACAGTCTCTTTCGCAAGCCAGTGTCTGACATCATCCAGGAACTTTCCCATGCTGTCAGATTAGCTCTGGCGCTACTTTTGTTACCTATGCTGCTGAGCGGCTCAGCATTACATGACCCCGGATCACTGCTGCTTGATTTGGGTCCCTGAGATTACTACTTCTGCTTTTATGATGTGCCTTCTTTGACTCCACTAAATATGAGTGCATTATTTACTGTTTTATCAATAAATTATTTAATGTGGTTATAAAGCCTAAACATTTTTTTCCTTAATGCATCCTTTGCATTAAGGCAAATAATGTTTAGGTAGTAGTACCTCCTCAATCCCCCCCCCTTGCACTTACCCAAGCCCTCATTTGATTCAGTGCTGTGCATGTCTGCAGCTCTTTTCTCTCCTCACTTCCTGGTCTCTTGGGCTTTGCTGAGGCAACAGGAGCCATTGCCGAAAATGGTGAAATGCATTTATTACAAAACATTCCAACATGAGTACTGGGGTATGTTGCAGTGTCAGTTATTTTTAATGGCATTCCAGTACACTTTTACAGTTCCAATGAGGTCTACCACAGCACACATGCTGCATATTAAATTTGCTCTAAGCTAAAAGAGGTATATGTCCTTCATTTAGCACATTTAGGTGCACTGCAAGCCAATTCATAATTAGGGATGGGCTGTATGTAAGTCCTTTATAGAAAAAGTCCCATTGATGTAGATTCTTGCAAGTCACAATGCCCAACACTTAGCTAAAGAGAAAACCCGATGACCAAACACAACAACACCACTAGCCAAATTACAGCTCCCTTAACTGTCATCATCAATAAAAGAGAAGAGCAGTGATAGCGATGACCTCACTTTCAAATATGGATATGGCCATATTTGGGCATGGTTATCGCCCAAATGTGGCCAAATTTGGGCGATGAAGTCACCCCCTCACCCCACTTCTTTGTTTACGTGGCCAAGGACCATGTAGGTGAATCAGTCAGGTGACATCATTGGTTGGTAAGTAAGTAAGTTTGGATCAAATAATCGCTTTTCAGACATTAATCCAAATGCAAATGTTTAGGACACTTGGCATGGACAAATGTGAAAATGTCCCGCTGTCAATGATTGCTTAGGAAACAGCCAGTGTTTGCACCTGCCGTGTCCTTGCCAACCACTGATGTCACCTGGCACATTCACGTATATGGATGGGAATCCCTGGCCATGTAAACAAAGGGGTGAGGATAGGGGGTAATATCATTGCCTACATTCAACCACATAATCATATTTGGGCAATAACCTTGACAAAATATGGCCATGGTGCAGTCATTCAGCAGGTGGCATTGCCACATTTATTAATTTGTTTATTTCTTTCCCTAAGCATCTGGCATTGTGATTTATGTGGTTCTACATCATGGGACTTTATCTTTCCTTTTTGTTTCTATAAAGGACTTGTCATAAACTCTCTCTAAGGGGTTGATTTACTAAATAAAAATAGACTGTGCACTTTGCAAAGTGCAGTTGCACTCTGCAAGAGCAATTGCTCCAGAGCTTAGTAAATAGGCAGAAGCTCTACTGACTTCCATACTCCAATCATGCTGTTTTTACATTTTCCTTTCATGTGATTGAGTGTTCTTTGCAAACTGAAGCTTCCCCTCATTTATTAAGATCTGGATCATCTGAACTATTAGTCTTTAGTAAATCACCCCCTGTGTGTTTATTTGCACTTTATATTTTTTTGTGAATGAATGGGGATGGGGGGTGGGCTGATATCTGGGGGCCCCCTTATTTGGTAGAGTGGGCTTTCAGATTATGATAAGACCCCCCCAACTCCCAGGCCAAGGTTTGTAGGAAAGAGACCTAGATGAAAGGATGCAATGGCCATTGGTTTACAAAACATGCATTTTTCTCTCAATTTAACCAGTTCTTTTCTTTGCAAATGTCAGTTTTGCTGTAGTAGTTTGTATACACTTCAAATATGCTGCACTTCACAGGCAGGGTCATGGTATCCCCCAGGCATGCTATGTTATTTAGTTTAAAATCACTTCCCCACCAATTTGAATGTATTCTTTTTTTTTTTTTTTTGCGTTGTTACAGTTTCATCAGGGCAGTACCCAGTATCTTACTTTTCAATTGACTTCAATGACATTCAGATCTGACACCCAAGCTTATGTAATGTTCATCAAACTCTGCTCAAACCAAACCCAAGTACATTCGGCTCATCACTATTCTTAATAAATCCATGGTAACGCATTGGATTCTAGTGTCCATTTTTATCTACATCACCTCTGATAAACTTATAAGCATATTGATTAAACAGGTATCCTAAGATGGCCATTAGGATCCCGATTATAGTAGCATTACACATTCCTGTTATGTAATACTTTCTCTACTTCCTTTGGGGGACCACCTAGACTGTCATTTATGTTTTTCTAAAACTGTTTCTAATAATTGTACCAGTGGCTATCCCTTTGGTAGGGGACCCACATTTTTTAATGTAGATCAATAAACTACGCTTTTTATACTACCTTGAGTATGTGCCGATAAAGTCCATATTTTTCCAAACTCTCTTAAACGTATAAGCATAGCAATATTTGATGAAAACAGATGCTGGAGGCAATACTATGGTTTCAAACTGGAGGAAACTGAGTAATCAGCAGTTGCAACAATCAGAGCACTTCATCTGCAGTGACCGAAGTACAAATTGAATTGTATAGTCTCAAAATGGTAAACCACTAGATTGTACTGAATACTACTGTAATAGTAATCATATAAACATTCTAAAAAGTTTACGCAAAAAGATTGTATTGCACATTTCTGGACAGCAGGCTGATATATGGACCCTCAGGACTATTTCTTTGATAAAGCTAAGCAGTTTAAACTATAAAAAACATGTCATGTAAAAGATGAAAAAATACAGTTGATGTAATTAAAGTCATGCATTTTAGCTAACTTCTGCTTTACTCTTTAATACAAAGAAAACATAATGTAAAACCTGGCACCATAAAAAACAAATTTTAAATCTGAAAAAAACAGAATATCATCAGAAAAGTGAAGAAAAAAGGACACAAATAATAAATAATTCAATATTCCTGAGGAAAGCTCTAGCAGAAGAGGCCTGAGCTGATTCAAACATCAGACATAAGGCTGACAAGAGGTATATCGATTTAGACAATACTATCATTATTATTCTAGCCTGAATCCTTAAAGTTGTTTCTTTGGCCCTATTTTTATTGCAGAATCTACAAACCTTTTTCTTATACCTCTTTTGTTTGATTGTTAAGTCATTTCTGGGATTCATAAAAGCTGTTCCATATTACAGTATATCCTTCTTTTCCATACAGGCACTGATGTTATCATTTAAAACATAATAGGGGACATTTACTACCATTGGTGTGTTTGTAACTGACCATGAAAGGTACAGTGGATAGCCCACAATCAAATTAGACACAGCAAACATAGTGTAAAATAAAAAGAAGCTTTTTCTTTGCACGGTTATCACATTTTACTTCCATAGGCCAATATTAGTGTCTATTTACTCGGTAATTGAATTAAATGTTTTGCTTAACAGAAGTGTGCCTAGTAAACAGCTACACTTAAGTGACCCGTGGTTTATAGGTTCCAGGTTTGCCCCATCTGGATATCATAAGCACAAATGTAATGTTAGCTTTCATTTTTATTCCTTGCTGCATAAGATAGGCAACAGAGAAAATTCTGGATGTGCAAGATGTCCCCAATCTCCTGGTTTCTTTATGCACCTGTTCTGGAGATGTCCAAAGGTATTTTGCTATTGGCAGGTAGAAATAGATATGTTAAATTCAGTATATTACACTGGGTTGATCTCAGATCCCATTCTATTCCTTCTAGGATATGTAAATAAACAATCTGTATTATGGTCAGGCAGGGGGTATTATTAGATCACTCCTTATAGCTCACCAGTTGATAGCGTCTTGTTGGGTTTCACTTATGTAATGTTTAAAAAATATACTTATATTCAACGTAATGACTCTCAGAAGTTCTAATTCTAATTTTAATTCATAATTAGAGTTGAGCGGACACCTAGATGTTTGGGTTCGATGGGTTCGGCTGAACTTCGTGAAAAAGTCCGGGTTCGGTACCGAACTTGACCCGAACTTGCCCCCGGACCCCGAACCCCATTGAAGTCAATGGGGACCCGAACTTCTCGGCACAAATATGGCTGTAAAAAAGTCCTGGCAAGTGCTAGAGGGCTGCAAAAGCAGTAGGTGATGATTTTAGAACAATAATCTGTCCCTTACAGCAACAGCAGGAACCTGACCCTATAGAACTAGGAGATGATTTTAGAACAATAATCTGTCCCTTACAGCAACAGCAGGAACTTGACCCTATAGGAGTAGGCAATGATTTTAGAACAATAATATGTCCCTTACAGCAACAGCAGGAACCTGACCCTATAGGAGTAGGAGATGATTTTAGAACAGTAATCTTTCCCTTACAGCAACAGCAGGAACCTGACCCTATAGGAGTAGGCGATGATTTTAGAACAGTAATCTGTCCCTTACAGCAACAGCTGGAGCCTGACCCTATAGGAGTAGGCAATGATTTTAGAACAATAATCTGTCCCTTACAGCAACAGCGGGAACCTGACCCTATAGGAGTAGGCGATGATTTTAGAACAATAATCTGTCCCTTACAGCAACAGCAGGAACCTGACCCTATAGAACTAGGAGATGATTTTAGAACAATAATCTGTCCCTCAAAGCAGTAGACTCTACCTAGTCCAGTATCAGATAGTTCTGTAATGTGGGATGAGATGTTATTAGATCTGCAATCTGTCCCTAAAAGCAGGAGTAGTAAACTCTACCTTGTTCAGAATCAGATCGTTCTGTAATGCAGGATGAGATCTGCAATCTGTCCCTCAAAGCAGTAGTAGTAGTAATCTCTACCTAGTCCAGAATCAGATCGTTCTGTAATGCAGGATGAGATGTTATTATATCTGCAATCTGTCCCTCACAGTGCCGGCAGCATTCTCTCCCTACACTAGCCTGAGAGCATGTGCAATACAGCACTACGTGACTCAAGTTTATACAGAGGCTGGGTCACATGATGCCCTGGTCAATTACATTCATGCTATTAGTAGGCATGGCTGTGATGGCTTCTAAGGGCAAACCATTGAAATGCTTGTTGATTGGCTGCCCTGCATCTATTCAACAGGCAATATCCTGTTGCCCAAAACTGAACTGCATATTCCAGAAGAGGTCATACTAATGATTTGTACTGGAGCAAAATTATCTCTCTCTCTCTGGAGTCTATACCTCTCTTAATCACTTAAATACCTAGCCTGTTTTTTGGGTTCGGTGTTTACGAGTTAAAATCAGTTTTTTTTGCTATAAATTACTTAGAACCCACAAACATTATATATTTTTTTTCCTACACCCTAGAGAATAAAATGGCGGTCATTGCAAAACTTTATGTCACACCGTATTTGCGCAGCGGTCTTCCAAGGGTGCTTTTTTTTAAATAAATTCATTTTTTTTTGTTAAAAAATAAGAAAACAGTAAAGTTAGGCCAATTTTCATATTGTGAAAGATAATGTTACGCCGAGTAAAATGATACCCAACATGTCATGCTTCAAAATTGCGTCCACTTGCGGAATGGCGACAAACTTTGCAGCTTAAAAATCTCCATTAATGACATTTAAAAAATTCTACAGGTTAGTAGTTTTGAGTTACAAAGAAAGTCTAGTGCTAGAATTATTGCACTCACTCTAACTATCACGGCGATACCTCACATGTGTGGTTTGAACACCGTTTTCATATGTGGGCGGGACTTATGTATGCTTTCGCTTCTGCACGCAGCTTTAATTTTTTTTTAATTATTTATTTTACTTTTTATTTTTACACTGTTTTTTTTTTTTTTTAAATTCATCACTTTTATTCCTATTACAAGAAATGTAAACATTCCTTGTAATAGAAAAAAAAAGCATGCAAGGACCTCCTAAATATGAGATCTGGGGTCAAAAAGACCTCAGATCTCAAATTTACATTAATGCAAAAGAAAAAAAAATATTTGAAAAAAATGACAGACCAAAAAAAGGGCCCTTTAAGACCGTTGGGTCAGAAGTGACTTCTGACGTCATTTCCGCCCTGCCGTATTATGGAGCCGAGTGACACTGGGGGGGTGGATCTGATCATCTCCGCCGCTGCCGGCGGGTTCGGTAAGCAGCAGAGATGACGGGAAACTGGAGGGAGGGGGGGCACCTCTCCCGCCGCTGATAAAAGTGACCTCACGGCGAATCTGCTGCTAAGACCACTTTTATCTTTTTCAGAATCGCCTGCTGAAAAAAACAATATCTGAATGCAGGCACCATTCAGCTATCACTTCTCAAAGGCAGCGACGTCATATGATGTCCATCTAAAGAGAAGTGGTTAATTCAAGAAAGAATTTTGCTTGCTTTGGAAACTGCAGCTTGACATTGCATGCTTAAGCTTATGATCCTCCAAAAGACCTATATCCTACACCATTGATTCCCCCAGTTGTACTCCCCCTAATATGTATGATGCATGCATATTTGTGGCCCCCCAAGTGCATAACTTTACATTTATCAACATTAAACTTAATCTGCCACATAGTTGCTCAATTAAACAGTGCATTGAGGTTGGCTTGTAAGTTGGAGACATCAAGTAAGGATGGTATTCCACTACATAGCTTGATTTCATCTGCAAAGACTGAAATGGTACTTTTAATACCAGAGCCTATATCATTTATACATATATTAAAATGTAAGGGTCCCAACACTGAACCTTGGGGTACATCACTGCCTTAGACCATTCAAAGTAAGAATCATTAACCCCTACTCTCTGAATTTGGTCTTTTAGCACTGAGTTCGGGTGAGCTGTCAGGCTGAGGAGTAGAGGGGGGCAGCGGTGCAGGTGGGGGTGAAGCTGGGGCTTGGTCACTACAGATCGCTCTTATATATCCACCGACAGCTGATCATAGTAAACCGCGAGTATTAATATGTGTCAGACTGTCAGTTTATGAATGAATGAGGAATCTCTATACAGATTCCTTATTCATTCATGTAAAGTGCTGCAGAGAAAGGGACTTTCTTCAGTCCCTTTCTCTGTCTCAAGAAAAGCGATATGGGGGCCTGTTTAGACCACTGATATCTCACCAAAGACCCCCCCCAAAAAAAAAACTATAAAAATTTTTAAAAAGTAAAAAAGTAAAAAAAACATAGTAAGACCCAGTGGCGGCTGGTGCTAAACTTTTTTTTTGGGGGGGGGCAGCAAACAAACCTCCCCAGGTCTGCCTGCACTCAGCCTGTTCATGGTGATGGTCCCCCTGCCTGAACCCTGCCTCTACACGGTAACGGTCTCCCGTAGAGTTGAGCGAACCTCTGGAAGTTCGGGTTCTGCTGGTCCGTCCGAACTTCGGGACAAAGTCCGGGTCCGGGTCCGGACGGAACCCGAACGATCGCACGGACAAC
>BLSH010184297.1:187917-198610 GCA_018402905.1 Glandirana rugosa
ACATACTCAAAAAAAAAGTTCGGTGTACTTATCTCGGATTCCGAGATTAATCTAATTTTTCCCAACCCGAACGGGTAGGTGAACACTGTTATCACTTAATTATAAACGATAACAAAAGGACAAAGAGGAAGGTCGGTTATTCCTGTCCACTTCGACTCCTTCGGTACCTCCCCACTCACACCGCCCTCTGATCACAACTCGCTTGGGCCTGACATTGCAAGCCCAGGCATGGCTTGAAAGCCCACAGGCACCGTGCCTGGGCCTGGGCCTGTAAAGTTTTTAGCAAGCCCAAGCCAGGCCCCAAGACGATAAAATGAGGTGCACAACTCTTCGACGTCCCGTCGGTTAGTTGTTCGCAAAGTGACCAAACGGGAATCTTCGGTAGTGTCGGTACGGATGATTACCGTACCGAACCCGAACGATTTTTGAAATGTCCGGGTCCGGGTCCGTGCCACGGACACCCGAAAGTTCGGTACGGACCCGAACGTTACAGTCCGGGTTCGCTCAACACTAGTCTCCCGCCACACTCACCCCTCCATGGCTTCCTCAGCTTCACCTGTCCTTATTGGCTGGAAGGAGAAACAGGAAAACAATAGCAAATATTAATTCACTATTGTCACAAGTGGATGGGCAAGCCCAACCCTTTTTAATCTAATTAGAGCCTTAGGCTCTATTCATGTGGCTTGAAAAAAAAACTCATACAAACATATGAGTCCAGTGCCCTGCAGGGGGGCGGCACCCCTGTGCCCCAATGGACCATCCGCCCCTGTTAAGATCCCTTTCACATGGAGCAGACTCTGCCCCCACTGAGCAGGCAGATGATGCAGAGCAGACACAGACACAGCCCACTGTTCCCTATGGGGTGGTCAGATGGAAACAGACTGTCTGTCCATTTCCATCAGATACCCAATCCAAAAATGCTAGATAGATGGTGAAAGGGATCCTCATCCATCTGTTTTTAGCAGACCAGATGGGATCAGATGTAGGCGGTTGTAAATGACACATGTCCATTTACATCAGCTTCCCCATAGAGAACCATGGGTGGTCTGATTGGGTTTGCCTGAAAAACAGACAGGCAGACCCGATTGGTCTGCTTGTGTAAAAGGGTTTTAAGGCCTTGTTCACACAGGGCATACGCAGTGTACCTTTACAGGGATGCACAGGCTTTCTGTGCATTTCTGTGCAGGCAGTCCCACTGGTGTCATTTGGGATGTGGCAACTGCACGAACAGAGCCATTGCTACAACTTTAACATCCATGTAGGTCCTCATGCATGTCCCTGAGCTTACACTCTCTGTGTTCGGGGTCATGTACGCACACCCACACAGGTGTCAGATTGGGAACAGCAGCTATGTCTGTCCAGCCTTTGCAACACAATTGACATAAATGGGACTGCCTTACAGGGGTGCACGGAACACCTGCGTATCCCTGTGTGGGTAAACATTGCCCTCCATGGGCATGCACTTTAGTATGCCACATGTGAATGATGCTTTAGTAGTAATTTAGCAGGAATTTTGTAAGTTATGTTGTGTTTATGTGCACTATTAATGATTTTAGTGTATTTTTAGTGAAAAATGATACGATGTACATTTGCGCAATTATTACGGGGTCCAAAAAATCAGTAGTACTTTTTTTAGTCTACAGGTTATGTGTCTAGTTTGAGGGGTCTTTTCAAATTCTGAAAGCTGTAAGTGAAAAATGGTAACCACCTTTTTATTTACAGTTTTGAGTACGTTCAGTTTTCACCATTTCACAAAAAGGTGCCATTTAAAATGTACAAATATTTGCTATTTATTAACTCAATACAGTTTTACATTTTACAGTTATTAGGAATTTAGCAGGAATGTTGTTCATTTTGCCATGTATGAATCCACTATTAATGATTTTAGTGTATTTTTAGCAAAAAATTGTTTTGATAAGCACTTGCGCAAATATCGCGGTGCCTTAAAAATCAGTAGCACCTTCTTTTTATTCTACTGGCCATGTGCTTTCATAAAATGTATGAGTTGGGGGTCTTTTGCAAACTCTGAAAGCTGTAAGTGATAAAGGAAAACCTTCAGATTTTTAGAGAAATGTTTGAATACGTCCAATTTTCACTATTTCTTAAAATGGCGAAATTTAAAATTTAAAAATATTTGTTATTTATTAAATCAATACAGGTTAAGCCTTTATATTTAGAACACGTTTTGTGAATATTTTGTTTGATAAACATTTGCACAAATATCATGGGGCCTTACAAATCAGTAGCACCTTCTTTCTAATCTACTGGTTCTATGCTTTCAGAAAATATATGGTTTGGGGGGTCTTTAACAAACTCTGAAAGCTGTAAGGGAACAATAAAAACTTTCAGATTTTTTGAGAAATGTGGTTATTTACATTTTTGCATACGTTCAGTTTTCACCATTTTGCAAAAAGGCGTAATTTAAAAAATTACAAATTTTTGTTATTTATTAATTCAATGCAGGTTAAGCTTTTATATTTAGTAGGAATTTAACAGGAATTTTGTAAAATTTGCTATGTTTATATCTGCTATAAATGATTTTAGAGAATTTTTAGCGACTATATTGTTTTGATAAACATTTGCAAAAATATTGTGGGGCCTTAAAATTAGTAGCACCTTCTTTTAATCTACTGGTTCTATGCTTTCAAAAAATATGTTTTGGGGGTCTTTAACAAACTCTGAAATCTGTAAGGGAACAATAAAACCTTCACATTTTTAGAGAAATGTGGTAATTTACATTTTAATTTAAAAATTACAAATATTGTTTTTTATCAACTCAATACAGGTTACGCTTTTATATTTAGTAGGCATTTTGTAAAATGTGCTGAGTTTTTATCTGCTAATAATGATTTTTGTATTCTACTGGTCATGTGCTTTCAGAAAATATATGGTTTGGGGGTGTTAGGAGAAGATTGTGCTGTGGACTTGTTTGCAGTTGATTGTCGTTTCCTCACGCTCCTGGAGGGGGCGGTGCTGGGCAGCTCTATTTGAACTTCCTGCTCCTGTCAGTAAATGCTGTCCGTTCTACAGCGTCTGAGTACCTGTGAGCCTCAGCTCTCCTGCCTGTAACCTGCTTCCTGTGTAGTTCCTGTTCCTATGTACCGACCCAGCTTTCTCTGAACTGCTACCTATCTGCCAGCACTGACCATGACTGCTATCCATGACCATCCCTTTGCCTGACCCGTCTGTACCACTACTGTTCTGTGCCAGTCTGTTAACGAACCCTGCTTGGACTTGACCACTCTCCGCCTGAACCCCTTGTACCTTGCCTGCCTGCCAGTTGCTGACCCAGCCTGAACGACCACTCTTCTGACTTGCATGACCATCCGGAGCCTCACATCACCACCTTCAGTGACCATCCGGCCCTCGTGCCATCCCACACTCACGGGCACCCTTTCTGCTCTACCAGGGACCCCTGAATCGGGTGAGCAAGAGTGGTTGTTCCCTGCACACACCAGACTCCACCACCAGGATCGTGACAGGGGTGTCTTTAACAAACTCTGACAGCTGTAAGGGAAAAATAAAAAAGCAATGGAAAAATTGCAAAATTGGCCTTGCCACCTGAGTTTAAAAATGGAGCACAAGGTCTGGGTTAATACCAATGACGAATATAGCATACATTGCTTTAGTTTTGAATATAAAAGCTAGGGTTAGAAACTATTTTCTTGTGTCTGTGTTATCTAGTATCCTCAGTGACTGTTATCAAAAGCACAGAAAGTAATGGGAAAATCAACAATTTAATGTGTTACCAGAACAGGAATAGAGGAAAAAACCTCAATAGAACACTTATTCTAGCAACAGGCATTTAAGAGGGGGATTCTTCTAATTTTTATGAGATTTCAAATGACTACCTGTTCTGTCCCCGTGTCAAGAACTAAAGGGAAAACTGTTTTCCTTTAGCCAATGAAAAACTAGGAGAAAGAGAGGCAAGAAATTGTATGAAAAGCATTAATTATGCACAGTTTTCAGGTGCCGCCATTGAAGTCTACAGAGACTAAAAAATATGGCCCTTCACGACAATGAAGCTCATGTACTTTTTTGAGCTTTGAGTAACAAACTTCAAGTGATATGATTCTCGGGTGTAACTGGGCATCATAGGATACAATAGGAATCCTCATGTCTAGCATTGAAGCGCTTCTAGAAAAGCGATTCAGATTGCTCAGCTGTGAGCTGAGCCTATGAGTAAGAAAAAAATCTTTATTTCATGAAGTTGTTTCTATGCAGCTTATAGATTTTTGTAAATGGTATAAAGAGTAGGAGGATACTGCTTTGAGTTGGAGGATACCATATCAGCTTATCGGGGGAGACAATAGTGATTGTGACAGGTCTTTTTTAATTGCTCATTTTTATTCAATAGCTGCCAGCAGTGCAGATGCCCACTCACATGCATGATATTGTTTTTTTTTTACAAATCAGGCAACTGTCATCTGACATCTATGGGTGCCTTTATTAGAAGACATTGACAACATGAGAAAATGCAGAACTGTATTTCAAAATACCTTACTCTCTAGACTGAGAGCTCCACAGACAGGTTCACGATAATTTGCACTTGGTTTTTATCTGTGTGGCACTTAGTACAATCATTACTTTCCATGCGTACTGAATTCTTTAGCAGTCCTTAAATAATTAATAACAATATAGACTAGTTGTGCTGTTTTCCTTTACACAGTAGTGGAATTGAAACAAAATTCCATTAGCATTGCTTTACTTTTCCTCTAATGTGCTTAGAAACATTTTATGCTCTGATGTGTTTTGTAGCTTACAGTAAGGTTTTAAATTGACCAATAACCCTGCAATATATTGTACTGCAAGCATTCAGTAACAGCAGTGGAGGAAGAAAAAAGCCACTTAGTTCATATAGCCTAAAAAGATACAGTACAAAGCATGTTTATTCTCTATGCATAAGGTTGTACTTCCAAAATGTTTGCATGAGTTGTTATTTTTTCCTGTAATAATTTCACACACTTTCTAATGATATGTACATGTTTCAGTTTTTATTCACTTGATTAATGTTAAGTGAGGTGAGACTGTAAGGGGATTGAGAGTCATTATTCCTGCAGACACAATTATTCTCTCCAGTTGGTTATTTAGATAACACAGACATGAGCAGTATGTCATTGATGCCTGCTGTGTATGGACATACTCAGTTGTAAAGCAGAACTCTTGCAGGGCAGCAAATGCCACTGCCAGTAAACCTTTATAATATCAGGCTGTGTTTGTGGCTTTTTTACCCCCTTTACTGTATCTGGAAGTATTTTCTTTTAATCAAAATTGGATGGCAGAAGAGGATTCAATGTTGGGAGGAATTGCAGCTTATGCACATTTTTCAAGTGTTTGAAATAGTAGTGCAGCCTGCAACCTTCTGTACTACCCAAACAAATAATCAATGGTCTGAGAAAGGAGGGTATCTAGAGGGAATGGGTGAGGCATAGCACAGACAGGACTCTGCTAAATTCATGAAATGTTAAAACATGTGTATTGGAAGACATGGCAATTTTAAAATCTAGACAGACCCATGGTGACCAACCTTTGGCCCAGGGCCACCTGTGACTCTTTGTCTGCCCTTAGAGCCTCTGCAGACATGAGTCTGTGTTTTTCGTATACAGGTATTTGCCCAAGCCAGTGAAGGAAACAAAAGGAAAAGGTATATTAACATGGGACCAACACAGGCAAAAACCAGACAACCAAAGGAAGGTGCAGAGATATATTATACCTGGAAAATAATCCTATATTTATTGATAAGACAGTGCGCTTAGCAGCAAAATTCTCAAAATTACAATCAGTGAAAGATAATATATTATTTCTAGGAAATCTAAAGGGGATGCAAACGTCACAAAACAGAATGACATCCATCCATACTGTAGGTTATTGAATAAAATATGTCCTCAGCAAGATATTAGTAAACAGACCAGAGGAAGCCATTCAATTTCACATAAAAATTGGTTCCATTCATTGAATGTATATAGCTGATAGAAGTACAAAAATGCCTCAATAAAGCCTGCCATAGTTGGTTCAAATCTCAGCCAGTTCCTGCGTACCATGTATGAGCCAGCTCAATGTACCCAAGCTGAATGATCGATCAACTTGGGTGCAACCAGCCTGTTGGATTTTACATGTGATTATTGCTAGTGGCTATTATAGCTACTAGCAATAATCACTGTGTTCCCCTGATGGGCATGGCTTCCTCCCCCCTCCCTTCAGGAGAACACAATGGCTCCAGGGGAGGGACTCCTCCATCAACACCATGGTTACAGGAAAGAAAATCACTCTGTCTATGGCCAACCTAATAGCATGCACAATCTACTGGTATTACCTTTATTAGGATATTAGCATTAGTACTAGGAATATGCATTAGGTGGTGCCTCTACAGAGAGCATTAGTATGACCACAGAAAAGCTTTGCAAAGTATAGATGAAACAACACCAAACTATTCATAAAGTGAATGGATCTATACAAGAAAGCATGGCTAGTAATAAAGTTCTGAGCCATATGTCAGGCAAAGTTAATTTTGGCCATATTACGAAGAAAGCCTTTTCTCTCGTGTCTTACCCCAATACACTGTCAAACAGGAGTCTGTGTCGACCTTCAAGAAGGGAGGAGCAAACCACCCCATGGTAGTGACAAGGAAGGAGCTGTTCCTGTCCTCTTTGTGTCCCCCACTGTGATGAGAAACATGCCGCGGTTTATTCAGCGTGTGACATTATTGCAGCACCTGGGGATTTATCCAAGCAAGAGGAAATTGGAAGATCTTGAATCAAAAGCACAAGGGGATCAAAACAAAAATGACCCCCAATTATGTGCCTATCACCTCATCCAGAGAATATTGCTGTGAGCCCACACATAAATGCACACATATATAATACAGAGAATACTGTCTTTTACAAATAAATGAATAAAGGAACAATATAATAGTAATAGAGATATTATATACTGTATATGTGTTTATTAAATACAATACATCACCTTAGCAGTGCAAACAAACGTAATAATGCCTTATAATGGGCAAATCTAACCACCACAAAGTCTGAGTAATACATCCTTATAAAGATATACAAATATGCATGGGAATTGACCCCAAGGATAAGGACAACACAAACTGTAGAAACATTTTAAAAATAAAGAGCAATTTTACATAAAGATGTACTGTAAGCAATATAAAGATGCAAATACTACAAACACATTGTCATCTGTTCTCCTAATTGTAACTGATAAATTAGGAAGGGCAACTGTGAAAAAAAATTAAAATCTACTTCACTTCACTTTTATTATTTTACATAATTACTAATATACCCATTTCAGTGAAATGTGTATGTTCGTAAATAAAGTGATCCTGTGTAGAGTTGAGCGAACTTCTGGAAGTCCGGGTTCTGCTGGTTCGGCCGAACTTCGGGACAAAGTCCAGGTTCGGGTCCGGACAGAACCCGAACTTTGTCCCGGACCCCGAACCCCATTGAAATCAATGGGGACCCAAACTTTTAGGCACAAAAATGGCTGTAAAAAAGTCCTGGAAAGTCCTAGAGGTCTGAAAAAGGAAGGAAATGGGGGTAAGGGTGGGACAAGTGCCCTACAAAGAAATGGGGACAAGGAAATAACTAAAAATCTCAGTTTCCAGATGTTTGCAGAACAGTAGTATGGTTTGTCCCGGTTTTAGTTAAAGTGTTACACACAGTTTCCAGATGTTTGCAGAATAGTGATATGGATTCGCCCGGTTTTAGTTAAAGTGTTACACACATCTTCCAGATATTTGCAGAACAGTAGTATGGTTTGTCCCGGTTTTAGATAAAGTGTTACACAAAGTTTCCAGATGTTTGCAGAACAGTGATATGGGTTTGCCCGGTTTTAGTTAAAGTGTTACACGCAGTTTCCAGATGTTTGCAGGACAGTAGTATGGTTTGTCCCGGTTTTAGTTAAAGTGTTACACACAGTTTCCAGATGTTTGCAGAACAGTGATATGGGTTCGCCCGGTTTTAGTTAAAGTGTTACACACAGTTTCCAGATGTTTGCAGAACAGTAGTATGGTTTCTTTTTTTTGAAAAGTCCGGGTTCGGGTCCGGGTCCCGGACACCCCAAAGTTTGGTACGGACCCAAACTTTACAGTCCGGGTTCGCTCAACACTAATCCTGTGTTCACATTCAATGCTCAATCACATGCAAGAGAACATTAAAAAATTTTTTTTTTTCTAGAACATGATAGGATATATTAAAATTAACACAACTTCACATTACTCACAAACATTCACTTTACAAAATGAACATACACTTTGAAAAGTAAACAGCCTCTACTGCTTTAGTCAATCAAGTCCAACTATAGAATTGGAGCTATAGAAAGGCTCAACATTATTGGCAAATATCTCCAAACATGCTAAAACATCTCTGTTACCAGTTAAGGACTGCTTTCCTTCAATTATAAAAAGGGAATAATTATTTTTACTGTTTATGTCTCAAAAATGGCTGTCACTAAGCTGAGAAAACAATTTTTGGAGCATGAAAATAGCACAGATAGCACTTGCAAAGTTGTTGAGTTATGAGTAATTTTATGGTCATACATGGATTTTAACAACTTCCCGCCTGACCTATAGACAATTGACGTCTGGGCAGTGGTTTCATTATCCTGACTAGACGTCTATTGACATCTTCAGTATAACCAGCGATTGCGTGCCCACAGGGGCACGCATCGCGGCGATCAGTGGGTCATTCTGACCTACCGCATTGCCACGTGATTAACCGTGATCAATCACGGCTGGTCACAGTGTAAACAGGAAGAGCCGTTTATCAGCTTTTCCTCTACTCATGTCTGCAGACGTGAGTAGAGGAGAGCCGATTGGCTGCTCTCATGACAGGGGGGTCTGTGCTGATTGTTTATCAGTGCAGCCCCCTTAAGATCACCACCCAAGACCACCAGGGAGCCCACCCAAGACCACCAGGAAGAGCCCACCCATGACCACTAGGGAGACCACCAGGCAAGCCTACCCTGACCATCAGGGAGCCCACCCTAAACCACCAGGTAAGGGGCACAGTGCCCAAAAAGGATGGCACTCAGTGCCGATCTCTGATGCCACCCAGGACCACCAGGGATGCCTCAAAAAATTCCAAATAGCATTGCCGCCTTTCAGTGTCCACCAGTGCCCACCAGTGCCACCTATCAGTGCCCCACATCAGTGCCACATATCAGTGCCCATCAGTGCCACCTATCAGTGCCCAGCGCTACCTATCAATGCCACCTATGAGTGCCCACCAGTGCTGCCTATGAGTGCCCATCAGTGGCGCCTATGAGTGCCTGTCAGTGCTGCTTATCAGTGTCACATATCAGTGCTGCATATGTGTGTCTCACCATCAGTGCCCATCCGTGCCACCTCATCAGTGCCAATCAGTACTGCCTCATCAGCACCCATCAGTGTAGCCTCATCAGTGCCCATCAGTGAAGGAGAAAACATATTTATTTACAAAGTTTTGTGACAGAAACAGAGAAAAAACTTTTTTTCCCAAAATGTTCTGTCTTTTTTTATTTGTAGCGCAAAAAATAAAAACCACAGAAGTGATCAAATACCTCCAAAAAAGCTCTATTTTTGGGAACAAAATTATAAAAAAATTATTTGGGTATAGCATTGCATGACTGCACAATTGTCATTCAAAATGCAACAGTGCTGAAAGCTGAAAATTGGTCTGGGCAGGAAGGGGATAAGTGTCTGGTATTGAAGTGGTTAAACACTTTCATTTCTAAAGTTTATATTATCTGTGTTATTTCTTTGTATTATTCACAGGTGTTCCTAGAGTCTGCTATTCAAGAAGGCATTAGTCTGCCCCTCCCCCCTCCCTGCACTAGTCTCTAGTCCTGGCCATTCAATATAGTTCAGTGAATGCCAGTTCATCGAACACTGCCAAGGCTCATGTCTTATCAAGCACATTTAAAATACAGTCATGCCAATTTTTCCTAATCACATGTAATGCTAATGGGGCATTTTCTGTTTCCATTAGGCTTGGTGAAAGGTCTTTACAGAAGGATGACTTTTCTGTTTTCAGCACATTGGTATGCATGGCTATTTAAGTCAAAGAATCATGTGAATTTCAGAAAAAGCGTAGGATGTTTTGCTGTTCATGACACTATAACGGATAATCCAGAGACCAGGATTATATCAGTTTATAAATTGCACTTATTGATGAGAAAATCATGAGCAAATGTGTGGGCCGAGTATCAGTTTGAACCTGAACAGCGCCCATTGTAACAGCCCTGATTGGCTGAAGCAATGCACCTTACCGCTGGTCAGGTGTAAAGTTTTGCCCAATCAAGGCACAGAGCACTGTGAGAGCCCTGATTTGACAAAGTCATGATGACTTTGCCCAACCATCTCAGTGCTCATAGTACCAACCCCATACTAAAAAAAAATGCTCCTTCCCACTGACCCTTTTGCATTGTGAAGTTGGAGATAGAGCAGGGCTCAGTGAGAATAACTTTTTTAGCAAGCTAATTAGTGTGTGTAGAGTGTCAGTGTATTGTTAGTGCAGTGTCAGTTTAGTGCAGTGTTTAACAGCATTACATTTACTGCTGTATAAAGTGCTGTATACACACTTCTTTTATTTTGTCGCTGCATCGTGTTTTTTCCTGCCCCCCTTTTTTTTAATTGTCAGGTGCAGTTTTTCTGACTGTGATGTGGTGTTCCCCCCTTTTTAATTTTTTTTAGTTTTTAAATTTCTGT
>BLSH010184297.1:198620-222830 GCA_018402905.1 Glandirana rugosa
TATATATATATATATATATATATATATATATATATATATTAGTTTTTCAATTTGTGTCGCAGCAGTCCCCAAGTGTACACGGTTTATAGTGCACCAAGCACCACGTTTAATATTTTTTTTCTGTCACTGCCTCCTTTTTTATTATTCTTTTTCAGCCACAGTTTATCTTACTGTGATGCTGGTGTTCCCCTTTTTTTATTAATATATATATATATATATATATATATATATATATATATATTAGTTTTTCAATTTGTGTCGCAGCAGTCCCCAAGTGTACACGGTTTATAGTGCACCAAGCACCACGTTTAATATTTTTTTTCTGTCACTGCCTCCTTTTTTATTATTCTTTTTCAGCCACAGTTTATCTTACTGTGATGCTGGTGTTCCCCTTTTTTTATTAATATATATATATATATATATATATATATATATATATATATATATATATTAGTTTTTCAATTTGTGGCAGTCCCCAATTGCACACAGTTTATAGCACACCAAGTACCACGTTTAATTTTTTATTGTCACCGCATATTTTTTTATTATTATTGTTGTTCCCTTGCCTCCTTTTTTAAATTGTCAGCCACGGTTTGTCTTACTGTGACGTTGGTGTTCCCCCTATTTTAGTATTTTTTTTAGTTTTTCAATTTGTGTCATTAGCAGTCCTCATTTGTACATATAGTAGTTTATAGTGCACCAAACAACATATTTCATTAACCACTTCCCGACCACGGTATGCAGAATGACGGCTGGGAAGTGGCTTAGTTATCCTGAATGGACGTCATATGACGTCCTCAGGATAACAAGCCGCCGTGCGCCCGGGGGGGGGGCGCGCATCGCGGCGATCGGTGGTGTGGGAGGTCAGTCTGGCCCCCCGCAATACCGATCTCGGTAAAGTGCTTCCATCCGAAGCACTTTACCATGTGATCAGCCGTGACCAATCACGGCTGGTCACAGTGTAACACAGGAAAGCCGTTTATCCGTCTGCAGACCTGAGGAGTGGAGACCCGATCGGCTGCATCCCTGACAGGAAGGGTTTGTGCTGATGATTTATCAGCACAGCCCTCCCTCGGATCGCCACCCTAGACCACCAGGGAGCCTGCCCAGGGACCACCAGGAATGTCCCCACCCAGGACCACCAGGGAGCCGACCAGGGACCACCAGGGAGCCGATCTGGACCACCAGGGAGACCACCCTAGACCACCAGGTAAGGGGCATAGTGCCCACTATGAATGGCACTTAGTGCCACCTTCAGATGCCACCCTAGACCACCAGGGAATGGCCCCCTTTCTGTACATATGCCCACCAGTGCCCCTATCAGTGTGTACCAGTGCCCCTATCAGTGCATACCAGTGCCACATATCAGTGCCCACCAGTGCCACCTACTAGTGCCCACATATCAGTGCCCATCAGTACCACCTATCAGTGCCCAGTGCCATCTATGAGTGCCCATCAGTGCCGCTTATCAGTGTCTGTCAGTGCCGCTTATCAGTGTCCGTCAGTGCCGCTTATCAGTGCCCGTCAGTGTTTCATATCAGTGCTGCTTATCAGTGCCGCCTAACAGTGCTTATCATTGCTGCATATCAGTGCCACCTCATCAGTGCCACCTCATCAGTGCCAATCAGTACTGCCAGATCAGTGCCCGTCAGTGTAGCCTCATCAGTTCCCATCAGTGATGGAGAAAATGTACTTATTTACAAAGTTTTGTGACAGAAATTGAGAATTTTTTTTTAATCAAAATTCTCGGCCTTTTTTTGTTTATAGTGCAAAAAATAAAAACCGCAGAGGTGATCAAATACCACCAAAAGAAAGCTCTATTTCTGGCAACAAAATGATAAAAAGCTTGTTTGGTTACAGCGGTGCACGACTGCACAATTCTCATTCAAACCGCAACAGCACTGAAAGCTGAAAATTGGTCTGGTAGGAAAGTGTTCTAAGTGCATAGTATTGAAGTGGTTAAATAAAGGGCATCCAATCACCCAATATCTAATACATTTGTGTAATAAGCCCCCCATCATGTCTGGGAGTTCAACAAGGAGAGCCAAAGGTTCCCATGCAACTATGAGGGGGCCAACAGTATCTGTGTCCACAGGCAAAGGTGGACATGGTCCATCCTCAGGCAGGGCATGTGTGTCTCTTTTTACTGATGTTGGCCAAGCTAACCAGCCACAGCCTGCAGAGGAGGTGGTGGACTGGCTTACTAAACCACCCTCATCCTCCTCATCCTCTATCACCCAAGCTGACACTAGTTTTCAGTCCACCGCAGGTGGCCTATTCTGCCTCTTTGCCACAGCTACTCTGCCATAGCCCCACCATCATGCATGGAGGAGTCAGATGAATTATTTGAACACAGCATCAGCCAATTGCTTCTTGAGGATGCACAGCCGGAGTAACATGAGCCTACAGAGAGGGGAAAACACTGATAAACAACAAATTGTCAGTCATGTTTCCGCAACCTCAGTGTATTGCCAAGTTGGCTCTAGTGATGAGGATGGAGGGGATGATGATGACTCTACTTGGGTGCCTAATAGAGCAGAAGAGGAAAGTGAGGGGGAGGCACAACCCTAACAAGGCAGGATATCCTCCAGAGGCAGCCATCATGGAACAGTAGGGAGCAGCCACCCTATTCCCTCAGATTGCAGAGCTCTTATCTCCTGGCCCACTTCCCAGAGCTCAGCTGTATGGGCCTTTTAGCACATGTGCAGCCAATCATACTGTTGCACTTTGCAGCCTCTGCTGGAAACAGATCAAGCATAGCAAAAACCTCAGCCATTTGGGTACCACATGCTTGACAAGGCATTTAACCTCCCATTGGCATCAGCACCTGAAAGCCACACTAAAAACGACACACTTCTACTCCTCACTCCTCACCTTTCATTTCTACCCACACTATATACTGTATCATGACCTCCCAGCAGCCTCCATTGACAGGGATGATGGTATAGCAAAGGGTGTCACAGTTCTTTGCAGGTACTGCAAGCAGCACATCACCAACTGTAGAGTATAGCAGGCAAATTTCTCTGCCCCAGCGGCTGCAGGGACAAAAAATACACTCCCTGTCATCCACATGCCCAGCATCTAAATTCTAGATTGACCAAATTGCTGGCCTTAGAACTCTTGCCTTTCCATCTGGTGGATTCTGCCACCTTCCATGAATTTTCAGAATGTGCTATACCACAATCACAGGTTCCCAGTCACTATTTATTTGCACTTAAGGTCATTCCAGCTCTGTACCATCACGTGGAAGGCAATGTATTGGCATTGTTGGGCAAGGCATTCAGCAGCAAGGTCCACATTACTGCTGACATGTGGTCCAGCAAGCTTGGTCAGGTAAGATATATTTCACTCACAGCACACTGGGCAACTCTGCTTGCAATTAGGAAGGATGCAAGACAGGGGCTCAGTGCTGGTGGTGATTATGTTAAATCTGTCAGCTCCACCTCCTCCTCCTGCTCAATGCCCTCTTCCGCTGAATTGCCCTACGAACCACCAGTACCTCCTAAGTGTTCAAGGGGCTATTCAATGAGTCAGATGCCATGCAGTGCTTCAGCTGGTTTGTCTAGGGGACAGGAGCCACACCGGAGCAGAGATTCTTTCAGCTCTGCATGGGCAGGCCCAGAGGTGGTTAATGCCACAGCAGCTTGTGCCAGGAATGGTGATGTGAGATAATGGCACAAACCTTCTGTCCCCTCTTCAACAGGGAAAGTTGACACATGTACCATGCCTGCCACATGTCTTCAATTTGGCGTTGCAGCATTTCTTAAACAGGTACCCAGGGTTGCAAGATGTTCTAAGGCAGGTCAGAAATTCAGCGGGAATTCCACCTGCCTGTAAACCGCTTGATTTGTGACACGCTGAAACTCAACTTTGGCAATGCTGTAGGGCCATCAATGAGTACCCGTGTGAGTATGGCACATGGACAGGCTCAGGGGAGCTCAGCTTTTTCCCCATTCCAATGGCTGCTGATAAAGGTTGCATGCACTGTACTGTCTCTATTTGAGGAGGTGACAAGTATTGTGAGCCGTGACAATGCATGCATTAGTGATACTATCCCTCTTGTGTTCCTGCTGCAGCATACTCTGTGTGGCATTATGGACAGGGCTCTCGAGCCAGAGCAGTGGGAGAAAGAGGAGGACTTCCTTTCCTCTCAAGGCCTGCTTATGGATTATGGAAGTTGTGGAGGCATTGAAGCAGATGATGACATGCATCAAGCTTTAAAAGATGGTTTTCAGTCCCCAGAAACCTTGAGAGTAATATGTGGCTGGGATCCTCAGTGACCCTCAAGGATTCTCATGTCTCCACAAACTTGCAGTACATGGGTCACTTTTTCTTCAAAGCCTGCGAAAGGACACAATAATTTGTGGCATCAGGGAGAAGGATCATTATTGGTTGACCCAAAGTGCCTGGCATGGATTTGGGGGGGGGACCCATGACCATTTTTGGGAGGATTTAACATTGCTAACATTGTATTCACTTGATCTCAGAGCACAAGTCGCTTGCCACATTTCGGATCAGTTTAAGCCCTGGTTCACATTGATGCTACTTTGAAATCACTGCTACTTCACTTGAAGTAGCGCAATTTCAAAGTAGCAAGGTCAGTGCGATTTCAGGTGCTACTTGATAGACATCTGTGTGGATTCATGCACAGATGTCTATTGAAATTGCACCTAAAATAGGCAAAAGTAGTGCAGGACCTACTTTTGCAAATCGGTGTGACACTGAAAAATCGGTTTCACACCTATTGGAACAGTGCCATTGCTTCTTTGCACCAATGTACACTTGTTTTATTGATAAGGCATTACACCCTCCCTGGGGGGGCGGCGACGTTCTGGAATGCACGCCTAAGATCTCGAATGGGGGCCATGATCGGCTGTAACAGGTACAGGTGTGTGTTTATGTATTTAAGCGCAATGGGGGAATCGGTGCTTATACCCCAGTGGAAGTTTACTTAGATGAAACGCTTTGGATGACTGTGAGCCCACACTTTCCATTTCCATTCTTTCCATTGCGCAATTGAGTTTCTGGAATTCCTATCGCTTTAACTTCCTATGTGAGATGTAAGTGCAATTCTTGTTCAATAAATTCCTTTATCATACAGTACTGTGCTATGTGGGAATATTTTGTTTTTTATGTGGGCAACCTATTGCTGAATGTGTGTCGCTGAGAGATGCTCTGTTTTTCTGGTCTGTTGCCATCACTGAATGCCCTTGCTTACATGCAGATGAACTGTGGAGTTCTACTGGCATATCATTGATATCGTGGGTCTAAACACCATCCAGAATATTCCTACATGCTGGTTTTAATTGTGGCTCTGGTAAGAGTATATACATTATCCTATGGTGATGGATGCACTCATCGTGGTGAAGCACTAAGAAGCCTTACTGTTTTGCACTATTTGTTGCACTTTATTTCCAGTGATTATTCAAGGACACTTTTTTGCACTGTTTTGGAGTCATCCCTCTTCTACTGAACTTATGAATTTTATTTTTCTGATTATTTTTACCTTTAAGATCATATGGTTATTCTGTTAAAATGTTTAAAATACTCTTTTTTGTGCTATATACTAACCTAGCGCGGCACTGTATTTGTTTTGTTTTGTCACACAGTGGTTGATATTGTGGGTGCCAGCGGCTAATTAGGCCTATCCTTGATGTTTTTTGTTCTTTCAGCCATTGCTTCCAATAGGCTCTGACTTGTCATACGATTTGACCTCTCAAATCGCATGGCAAATCGCTCCAATGTGAACCTAGGCTAAATGGTGATCCAACTTGGATGCAATTTCAATTCAAATCTATAGATTGAAATTATGCCCAAGTTAGACCAAAGTAGAGCAGGAACCTTTTTCAAAGTTGGACTGACACAAGTTGGACCAGTTAAGGTGGCTTTCATAGGGACCACTGATTTTGACATGTCATGCAACTTTTGCTCTCAAAGTCAGAGCGCTTGTCAGACCAGCGTGAACCGGCCCGAAGGGTTATGATGTAAAGGCACCCAAGGCCTAATTTTTCTGCACCTGTTACTTCTATCCAAAGTCTGCAAAAGAACCACCAGACTATCTAACAAAAAATTAAAAAATAATCTTGGCCTGAGTATACTATAATATGGCTTCTTCACATAAGGTTTGTTAACTGTAGTGCAAAACGTTGTTATTTCCATCCGAAGTCTGCCAAAGAGACACCAGAATGTGGGCAGAAAATGTGGTCTCATAATACAGACTGGCTCCCCAAACCATTGTTTACAAAATAAAGAAAGCTTACAGGGAAATCAATTTAAATGTCTTTTTTTTTCTTTATATATGTCAGTTTTGCTGCAGCAGGTTCTACACATGGTACAAATGGGCTACTTTACAGACAGACTAAGGTGACCTCCAGGCACTATATTTAAAGGATTTTTTTCATTTGTGTTGTTTCACTTTAAGCATCAATAAAATCACTGCTCATCTAAAAAAACAATATTTTTTAAAGTTTTTTTTGCATTGATACCTGGGCCCCCATACCATTTTTATGGTCAATAACTTGCATATACGCCTTAAAAATTGGGACTTTAGATTTTTTTAGTTCTGGTCCCATAACCTTTAATAGGGTTCTGGTCAGAACTTTTTCCCTGTTTTGGAGTTCTGGTGTAGAACAGAACCCGGGGGTGTTCTGCCCATCAATAATTGTAGTCATTTGATGATGATAGTTAATAGTTTAATTTCTGTGGGACAGAGAGGGTGTTTCCCCACTTTTCTGCTAGTGACATCTTTGATTTTTCTACATTCTTCATTTTTGTGACTCGTGTTCTTGCCTGTAGCTGAAATATCAAGGAAGAGTTGTAGACTAACTAAAACAGCCCTTTGGAGCTGAAAGTAAACTTGATCTGCCTTAAAATGCAAAATAGTGCTGAATTGCCAGGGTGATATGGTACCTGCAAGTAACTGTGTTCATTTTCAAACTGATCCCTGTATTCTGTGGATGCCCCTCATATACTATGCCCAGACTATATTAGACCTTTATTTCTACCCAGTTTAATACGAAGCTCCACCTGCACTCGCCCCAAACATTAAATTACCACATGTTAGTAAGTCAATTGGAAGTAGAGACATGGCAAAATTGAATTATAGAGAGCAGACTTTAGTGCTGGAATGAGGCAGGTCTGAATTTCAACTTGGGCCAAAGTCAGGCCTTTATTTATAGCTTAGGTTTAGGATCCAAGTAGGCATCATATAAATACGGTGGCTGATTTGATGATCCGTTCAGGCACTTACAGGTACCACAAGATGCCTATACTTACTTCAGCATTGTTGTAATCATACCACAAAGTAACCTCCTCAAATAAACACATGATTACTGTACCTGCCTGTATATACAGCAACCCTTTATTACCAGACCACTTTCACTGCTTTAATAGTTTAAGTGACAATCACTAGCCAAATTAATTTTGAATTCTTTTTTTAAAGCAAATTCTTTTTTATCTTTCCCTTACTTTCTGTTAAATTACATATCAAATAAAAGTTGTATGGCTCAGATCACAGTCATTCACAGGTGCATTCTTGGCATTCCAGAAATACACGTCCACCTACCCACCACTTTTTTACAATAGAGCCATAAGGAGGTGGGAGCATGTACTCACAACAAATGCTCAAAGCTTGAGCTACTACACCTTTTATTTCCTCTCTACTGCACTAAAAATCTTATTATCTACAGTCCCATTTAAAAATATGTCCACCTCTTTGCCATTACTCTAAGGAGAGGTTATGTTGCCATAGTCTTTTTTGTGCATTATGATAGATAATACCTTGTCTAGAAAAAAAACATTTTCTCTTGCATTTCCTTACTCCATTAATTACAATGAAAGCATTAACATATACAATTAATGTTAGCAACATTGTCAAATGCTCACTACATAACTGAGTCACTTATTGAAAAACTGGACTTAGTAAAAGTGGATATGTTATCACTACAGACATGCAAATTTAGACACCAAATGAGATTGCCCACCTCCTTCCACCACTTACATGTTCTGATTAGTCAGTAAGACACCCCATCATAGTGATGGCCCAATAGTAATATGCTGGAGAAAATGTACCCATTAAAGCTCTTTACACCCATAAGTGTCTGCATTATACTGCCGTACTGCTATAGGCAGTTCGGTACTGCTAGGGTGTTGGCATGTTTACATTAACATAAGTAATAACCTAAAAATTCTAAATGTATCTAGTCTGGTTTATTATTTTTCATTTAATTAAATTAGAAAGAACCTCCTAGACTACAGTAATTAAAAAAAACATACAGCAATAAAGAATTGCACACATTGCGAAGCCTGTGTCAAATTTGTATCACCTGTTGTTTTAACATTTAATTATTTGAATCAGTTCATATATTGTAAACAGCAGAAGGAAATATTTCTCCATTAGATATTTGCATGCAGCCCTACATCTTCAGATTTCAATGTGCTAATTGCAAACAGATAGGATGTGCCATACAAAATTAACAGTCTTGCAAAGACATCAGAGGTAAACACACAAAACGGAAGCTGCTAAGGGGTCAGGAGAGCAAGTTAATTTTGAGAAAGGATAAAAGAACTGTCATGTATATGATTGCTTATGAAAGGAAAGAGGGCAATCCTGCCTTGTTATCATCAGTTAATTAGGTACTACAGGCAGGCATGCACATGCTGCAACATTTGCCATGGTAATCAAATGTATTATTCAGATGGCAGACAAAACAAAAGCATTTGCAATTGTGACAAGGCAGAATACAGTCTACCCTCACAGAGGTACTGAAATATCTCCATGTAAGAAAAAAATAAAGAAAATAAATTGCACTGGTATTTCATGAATGCTTAAAGTCCAAACTATAAACATATTTCATACTGGCTTAGAATCACCCCATTCTCACTGAGGACATGAAATATAGTAATATAAAAGGCAAGGAGAGTAGAAGATAATTTTCAGTGACATCCTATTTTTTAGAGAAGGAGCTGTAATGGTGTACATAAACTGATAAAAAAAAATGAAAAAAGAAAAGCCACACATTCAAGGAGCACATATTTTCCAACATTTAAAATTGCAAGAGAAAATAAAAGGTTTGCCTGAATTGCAAATATGGATTGAGGTTTAAATTTGCAGAAGAAACATTTGAAAGAATGTAGGGAATTTATGTCAAATTCTATTTATACATAGAATAATGTATTTACATTTTTTAAATTGAGCTTATTTAATATATTTTTGCAAAATCAGTAGTGTATGCTTTATTACAGCCCACAGCAACCACCAATCATAAATCATCTAAAATACAAATTCTGTTTAGTTTCCATGGGTACATATGAACATATTTTCACTATACACAATGCATCATTTATTATATTTTCTCCAAAAGTAAGCTATTTTTGTTGTCCAGAGCAAATAACTGCTGTACATCCATGCTTTACTTTTTGAACCTCTGCTTGTAATCTGGTGGCTAGACGATGATTGTTGCTCTGGAGCCATGCAGACATTCCATATTTGTTACAATTTTTGACTGATTTACTAAAGTAACGCCTGTTCATTTTGTAAAGTTCACTTTTGAAAGGGAATAGTCACTTACCTAAGTGAATTTTGTAAACGGTTGCAAATTATATCCATTTACCTGCAATGCTAATTAAAAACAGAATTTTTGCTTGCACATGACTGGAGGAAAGAAGTAAGCACAGCTTCAATTCATACACTAAGCTAAGAAAAATCCATTGCAAAGTAATAATTCACATTGTTATCCACTGGGATACATCAATTACAAGGACATGTGAATATGAGTGCAAGGCCCCGAGGACAGTGTGACCAGCCAGACACAGTGCCCCTGACACTATTATCAGTTTCTCCAGACCTGTAGCTAGCAACAGTGTTCCTGATCACCACCACACCAGTGCAGCCAGCAACAATGTTTCTGTTTGCTAACCAGTGCCACTGTCATCAGTGCCAACAGTGCCAGTGCAGGCAGCAACAGCATTCCTGATCACCACCACACCAGTGCAGTGTTGTCTCTGCCTGTCACCTCTACTGACCCTGACTGGTTAGTGACCATGTTTCTGCCTACTATCTGCTCCAAAACTTTGCCTGTTTATTGCCTGTCCCCTCAAAATAACTCAACACACAGCCATTAATGTGTAAACCGCTGGCAACAAAAGTGAAAAATTGGCTTTTTTCTATTTTTTCCTTTATAAAATGCCACTTTTTTAGCAAAAAGAAACCAGTAGTGATTAAGTACTACCAAAAAAGCACTATCTGTCTCCAAAAAAATATTCAAAATTCATTTGGGTACAGCGTTGCGTGACAGAGTAATTGTCATTCAAAATGTGACAGTGCCGAAATCTGAAAAATGGCCTGGGCAGGAAGGGGGTAAACCAGTTCATTCTTGAAATGGTGAAACCCCCTCCCCTTACCCTAGCATATTAAGGCCTCATACACACAGGCATTATAAAAAACGAGCTGTAAAGCTAGTACCGACGCCAGGAAAAAAGCTGCGTTAAAAACGCGATTTTATCAGCGTTTTGCATTGGCGTCAATGCGCATTAGCATTCAGCCACATTTCTCTGCCTTTATTCAAAATCAATGGTTCTCTATATGAGCTTATTGATTTGAATAGAAGTCGCACCAGAAGTCGGATCATGATGACTTGTGTGCTGAGGATCTTGAAGGGGAACCCCCCGCCAAAATTAAAGAAAAACTGGCATGGGGATCCTTCCAAGAGATACCAGACCCTTCAGTCTGGTATGGATTTTAAGTGGAACCCCCACCCAAAAAAAAAGGGCATGGGTCCCCTCAAAATCCATATCAGAAATATCCCCCCAAAATCCATATATCACGCAGCCTGGCAGGTCAGGAAAGAGGGGACAAGGGAGTGCCCTCCCAGACCATACCAGGACACATGCTCTCAACATGGGGGTGGGTAGTATGAGGCAGGGGAGGCCCCAAGTTGATGAGGACAAGGGCCTCTTCCCGACAACCCTGGCTGGTGGTTGTCGGGGTTTGCGGGTGGGGGCTTATCGGAATCTGGAAGCATCCTTTAGCATCCCAGATCCCAGCCCCCACCCTATGTGAATAAGTATGGAATACATTGTACCCCTACCCATTCACTTTAAAAAAAAGTGTCAAAATTAAACACAGTACACAGGTTTTTAAAGTATTTTATTAAGGCAGCTCCGGCGTCTCTTCCAATTTCTTCTCCCCTCTCTGGCTCTTCTCCCTCCTCCGATGATGTCTTCTCCCTCTACCAGTTCTTCTCCCTCTCTGGTTCTTCTCCTCTCTGCGATGTCTTCTCACTCTTTCACCGGGTCTTCTCTGTTGTCTTTTCCCTCTTCTTCCGATGTTGACTCAATGTGATCTCCCAGTGTAATGCTGGCTCTACCATGTGCAATGACTTATATTAGCATGGGATGGAGCCATCCCCTCATGTCATCTGGAGGCCCCACCCCCTTGTGATGTCACTGCCCCATCATGCCTGGGGGTTAATGTCACAAGGTGGTGGGGCTTCTGGATGATGTCAGCAGTGGGCCCGACCCTATGACAATATAAGTCATTGCACATGGCAGAGCCAGCATTACACTGGGAGATCACATCGAGTCAACATCAGAAGAAGAACAGAGGGAGAAGACAGTGGAGAAGGCACTGCAAAAGAGCGAGAAGACAGCAGAGAGAGAAGACCCAGCAGAAGAGGGAGAAGGAAGACAGCGCAGAGAGGAGAAGAACCGGAGAGGGAGAAGAACTGGCAGAGGGAGAAGACATTGCCGGATAGGGGAGAAGAGATCAGAAGAGACGCTGGAGCTGCCTTAATAAAATATTTTAAAAACCTGTGTACTGTGTTTATATTTGACACTTTTTAGGTGAATGGGTAGGGGTACAATGTACCCCACACTCATTCACATAGGGTGGGGGGCCGGGATCTGGGGCCCCCCTTGTTAAAGGGGGCTTCCAGATTCTGATAAGCCCCCGCCTGCAGACCCCAACAACTACTGGCCAGGGTTGTTGGGAAGAAGCACTTGTCCTCATCAACATGAGGACAAGGTGCTTTGGGGTGGGGGGCGTAGGGCCCCCTGCCTCAAAGCACCCACCCCCCATGTTGAGGGCATGTGGCCTGGTATGGTCCAGGAGGGGGAAGCCACTCACTCGTCCCCCCTCTCCTAACCTGCTGGGCTGCGTGCTCGGATAAGGGTCTGGTATGGATTTTGGGGGGAACCCACGCCATATTATTTTGGTGTGGAGGTTCCTTTTAAAATCCATACCAGACCGAAGGGTCTGGTATCCCTTGGGGGGAACCCCATGCCAATTTTTTTTCAATTTTGGCGGGGAGGTTCCCCTTCAAGATGCTCAGCACACAAGTCGCACCGTAAGTCGGATCACCATGATCCGACTTCTGGTGCGACTTCTATTCAAATCAATCAGCTCCCATAAGGAACCATTGATTTTGAATAGAGGAAGAGCAGGAAAACCTGACGAGGCTTAACACTCTGTATACAATGTTAAGCTGCATTTTTGAGCTTTTCCTGGCATCAGCATTCTTACAGCTCTAGCGATGTAGCCTGTGAATGCGCTGGTCGTGGGGTTTTTTTTGGAGCTTAAAATCGCCTATGCCACTTACAGCTCAAAAATGTCTGTGTGTGTATGAGGCCACTGAATAACATAGAGAGGCATTTTTAAGCTGTAAAAAAAGCTCAAAAACATTCTGTAAAAACGTCCGTGTGTGTGTATAAGGCCTTAGGGTTTTGTTATGGTTTTGTTTAGGGTGATCCAATGAAGAGTAATACTTTTCTTAAAGCCCAAGTCCATGACAATAAAAATGCACCCTTATGGTGCCACCCCAAGGGTGGCAAGGGTTTATTGCTCATTATTTCCAGGGGCAGAGGATTTAACAGAGAACCCTCCAGTGATGCAATTAGGCCCGTGCAACTGGCTCTGGTTAAACTCCAGTCTCCAAAATGTAAAATCTAGAGTTAATATTCCTCTATTGGATCAGAGCTTAGGCCAGAGGAGGGGAACACACTGGAGTCAGTCACAGTGGGCTATAAGGTAAGTGACACAGTCTGTTCTGAAATTTTTAAGACATAGTGGGGGGGGGGCACTGTAATGGTTTTTATATGGTGTTGGGATTTAGCACTTGGTCCCACAACAGCCAATGTGGTCCTTTTTTTGGTGCATCCCCCCCCCCCCCCCTTGGAATGTAGGCATTATGAACAGGACCCTGATGTGATCATAGTAGCTGCTGGTCCTGTTTTGACCATGATGATGTCAGCTATGGTGGACTTTTTACTGGAATGGGTACAGAGAAAGGAGAACCACAAAGTAAGATAATTAATATTCTTTATTAAATTCTCCCTCTTGACAAAATGAGCATTAAATCCTGAACACAGCAGGGGGGGCGTGGCAGGTGGGACCCATAATTCATTTTTGGAGCTAGTCTGGACTTGGGCTTTATTAACATGTCTATCTATCTATCTATCTATCTATCTATCTATCTATCTATCTATCTATCTATCTATCTATTTTAATTTAGTATGCTTTTAGAGCTAACAAACATATTTATTGCTTTGTTTAGGCAATACAAATCAGACTAAAACAAGGAATATAATTGGAATTTTAGGGGCTAGTTGACAAACAATCCACAACAGCCTGACCTGATATCAGTGTAAAGTTAAATTTGTACCTGTATTGTATAATCACTTATAAAATGAATACTTTTGTCCTAATGTAACAGGTCAAAGAACTGTGGTGTAACAGTTGTTTAGAGGCTTACAGAATGTCTCCTATTTAAAGGAAATCTGTACTGAAAGAAATAGGAAGGCTGAAATAACTCTTTCTGGAAATGCTATTAGCCTGGCTGTCTCTGCCATTAACACTTTCTGAGTTACTGACCTGGAACAAGCAAGCAATCAGGAAAGTCAGAGTAAAATCAGAGCTCATAATCAACATACTTGACCCAGGTCAATGGCTCACAAAGTACTGAAGTAATTTTAAGTTTTCAGAAAACTCTGGTAAATGAATGAATGGTGTAAATGTGATTTGTGCTCAAATGCATGCTAAAGGAATAGTGTATTGTGAAAAATACATAGGGTGTCTTTGAGAAACTATGTGTAAGTGGTCCTCCCATCTCACACTCTGTTTCTAGATTACTTATACCATCATTTCAGTTCTGTTCACACTAGGATACTGGAGAATAACTACAAGTTGCTCACTCGATGGCAACAAGTAACCCTCCATCATTTATCCCTTACAATCCAACCTGTCCTGGAGGGGTTGTCAACAACGCAGCGCATCCTTACACATCTGGTGGGAATGACCCAACATCCGCCCATATTGGTCAGCTATTAGAACTCAGATTAAATCTATATTAGATATCAGATATACCTGTACCCGGATCCCTTATACTTTCAGCTTCATGTCCCCACCATTCCCTTCAGCCATTAAAAAAATTGTCTGCTGCTGCATCTCTTAAATTCTGCTTGATGATTGATTCCGGTCTACTGGAAGAGACCTCCAGTCCAGAATAGATTTGATTAAGATGGTAGCTGATATAATGAAAACTGAGGAATGAATGGCTAAAAGTAATATAGAAAAAATGAATATAGAAAAATGTATATTGTACACATGAATCCATTATAGTGTCTCCATTCCACGGCACTTGCAGCATCTTCACTTATGTCCGCCATACCTGCATTCAATGTTGACCAAGGTACATCTGTTTAAAGGTGTATAATTGAGATAAGGTATGCATCCTACTTGTGTTGGTTCCTTTTTCTTCCTGTATGCTGTTAAGTAGTCTGGGTATTAGAAACCCATTTTTTGGATTGACTACTTATTTCAAGACTGTTTTCAATGTCATGGAAAGATGCAGGCCAATCTGTGCCCATTGCTGACTCCAATTTCTTTCCTTTTTTGTTGTTGTCTTTGTTATCCTTTCTTTATTGTATTTGTTTTTTATCTGTGTACTACATCTAACTCTGACAATTATTGAAAAAAACATGTGATAATTGATGTTGTTGTCTTTCTTTATGTAAATCTTTGCAAGATTAATGAATGTTTTTAAATCAATACCCTCTTATGTCATTGTACAGAAAATCTAAATAAAGATCATAAAAAACACACACACACACACACACACACCTAGAAAACCTCCATAAACACTGTTCCATGCCCATAGTGGATCCAGAGGAAGGCAAAAAAATAAAGCATGGTCCAATTTGCTCCAAAAGGGGGAAAAAATCCTTCCCGATCCTCCAGGGGCAATTGGATAATTCCTGGATCAACTACCCCTGGGGTTACTGCCACTAAAATTAATATCTGGTTATATTTTGTGCATTTAGGAATGCATTCAGCTCTTTTTTAAAACACTCCACAGAACTTGCTAGAACTAGTTCTTGCGGGAGTCTATTCCACATTTTTACTGCTCATATTGCTAAGAAGCCTTTCCATATGTGAAGGTTAATTTTTTTTTCTCCAGATATAAAGAGTGCCCCCTTGTCCTCTGTAATGACCTAAAAGTGAACAACTCCAAGTTCACTATGTCTACCACTTATGTATTTACACATGTTGATCATTTCTCCCTTTAATCGCCTCTTCTCAAGAGAGAATCTGTTTTTGGTTCAGCTAATCTTTCCTTATAGCTTAGCTCCTGCATGCCTCTTATCAGTTTGGTTGCCCTTCTCTGTACTTTCTCCAGTTCTCCAATATCCTTTTTGTGAACTGGTGCCCAAAACCAAACTGCATATTCCAGATGAGAGCTTACTAATGATTTGTACAGGGATCAAAATGATATTTCTGTCTCTGGAGTCCATACCTCTTTTAATACAAGAAAGTATATTGCTAGCTTTGGAAACTGCAGCTTGGTATTGCATGTTATTATTAAGTCTATGATCTACCAGAACACACAGATCCCTCTCCCCCATTGACTCCCTGAGCTGTTCCACTCTTGGTATGTACGATGTATACATGTTTTTAGCCCCCAAGTGCATAACTTTACATTTACTGTACCAACGTTAAACCCCATTTGCTGTATAGTTGCCCAATTAAATACTACATTGAGCTCAGCTTGTAAGTTGGAAACATACTGTAAGGACATAATTCCACTGCATAGCTTGGTGTCATCTGCAAAGACTAAAATTATACTTTTAATCACAGATGCTATAACATTTATAAATAGATGGTAAAAAGTAAATGTCCCAACACTGAACCTTGGTATACATCGCTAATAATTTTAGACCATTCAGAGTATGAATCATTAATCACTACTGAAACACAGTCTTTTAGTCCATTTTGTATCCATTTACAAACAGAATTTTCTAAGCATGTAAACTTTAATTACCACATTAGCCGCATGTGTAGAACTGTGCTAAATGCTTTGGCAAAATCCAAGTATACTATGTCCACAGCCACTCCTTTATCTATGCTTTTGCTTACTTCCTCATAAAAAGAAACCAGATCTTTTTGACGTTCATGAATCCATGCCAACTATTGCCTAAAGATATTTTTCTAGCAAGAACTCTTCTATGTGTTATTTAATTAAACTTCCCAGTAGCTTCCCAACTGTAAAAACTAAACTAATTGGTATGTAGTTACTTGGTAAAGACTTTGATCCCTTTTTAAATATAGGCACCCCATTGGCCTTATACCCGTCCAATGGTATTTTGTATGCACTAACAATAATTTACAAAGCCATCCACAACTCTGCCCCAGCTACATCTCTAACCTAGTCTCAAAATACCAACCAAGCCGCCCTCTTCGGTCCTCCCAAGACCTCCTGCTCTCTAGCTCCCTTGTCACCTCCTCCCATGCTCGCCTCCAGGATTTCTCGAGAGCTTCTCCCATCCTTTGGAACTCCCTACCCCAATCAGTCCAACTGTCTTCTAATCTATCCATCTTTAGACGATCCCTGAAAAACTTTCTCTTTAAAGAAGCCTATCCTGCTTCTACCTAATACTTTCTTTCTACATCAGCTAACCCCCCACAGCTTTTACCTTTTGTATCAATTGACCCTTCCTCTTAGATTGTAAGCTCTAACGAGCAGGGCCCTCTGATTCCTCTTGAACCAAATTGTGATGTAACTGTACTGTCTGCCTTTATTTTTGTAAAGCGCTGCACAAACTGCTGGTGCTATATAAATCCTGTATAATAATAATAATAATCATTTTGTTAGTAATTGAAGAGTCTCTAAAAATTTGAAACAATGGCTTATACTGTATATAACCCTCTACGTCTAACCATTAACCACGTGCTCTGTCCACCCTTTACATCAACCCTATTAACCACCAGCTCAGTGAGCAGAACACTCCTTTTAGAGTTGTCTGTTCTCCTCAGTGTTGCAATTTGCACCTTCAGATCTTATTGTAATGTTCCAGATTGGAAACCTGCACATATCTGTGACACACTGTCCACTGACACACTGTGCACTGACCAACTTGCTAGCACTCATTATCCCAGTTACAATGTTATTACTTACAGGAAATGTAGGGTGTTACTTACAGGTGGGTTGTGGGTAAGTGTGGGTTATTTATGGTGTATATAATAAAAGTGGCCAGAAAAGTAAGATTTTTTTGTTAGATCTAGGTATAAGCAATTGCAAACGAACAATTCATTGTCAATTAAAATATTGAAAGTTGCAAAATGCACAAAATTATTCTGCACTTTTTGCAACAAAACTGAAAATATTGACTGAAAATAAGATAAATCAATCATAAGGCCTCTTGTGAAAAAAGTCTCTTTTGTAACTGCTGTTCCCTAACCCCTTTCCACCACTAGAAGTCCTCAGTTTTGGGGGATGAACGATGCTGTATGTCATTTCAGGTTGTGATGGACCTTCCTTCTCTCCAGTGTATCACTGCATCGCCAAGGTGTCTAAGCATTGTCTAAGCCTTGCCCTTTTTTGTGTAATGACATCATATCAGCACTGCTCTTTGCATCACTGAACCACCCAGCACCAGAAAAGAGATGAAAAAGAAGGATCCCACATGTAACATGACAAGCTTGAAGACCTTAAGGAACTCAATCAAGAAATTGCCAGACCATTGTACCAAATTTTTAAGAAGAGACTACTGACTGGTATGATACCAACTGACTGGAGAAAAGCCAATGTTGCACCAATATATAAAAAGGGACCAAGGTATATCCCTGGGAACTAAATGCCAGTTAGCTTAATATCAATAATATGCAAGCTGTTGGAGGGAATAATAAGGGATCATATACAAGATTATTGTAATGAAAACTGTATCATTAGCAGTAATCAGCACGGTTTCATAAAGAATCGTTCTTGCCAAACCAATCTATTAACCTTCTATGAGGAGGTGAGCTGCCATCTAGATAGAGGGTGGCCCGTAGACGTGGTGTATCTAGATTTTGCAAAAGCATTTGATACAGTTCCCCATAAACTAAGGGCTGTTGGCATGGATCAAAAGGTGAGTACTGGTTACAGGGGTGAGTACAGAGGGTGGAGATAAATGGGGAGTACTCGAAATGGTCTGGTGTGGAAAGTGGGGTTCCCCAGGGTTCTGTCCTGGGACCAATCCTATTCAATTTATTCATAAACAATCTGGAGGATGGGTTAACGGCTCAATCTCAATACTTGAAGATGATACTAAGCTAAGCAGGGCAATCATTTCTCCAAAGGATGTGGAAACCTTGCAAGAAGATCTGAACAAATGAATGGGGTGGGCAAATAAGTGGCAAATGAGGTTTAATGTAGAAAAATGTAAAATAATGCATTTGGGTACAAAGAATATGAATGCAAACTACTCACTAAGGGGAGAGCCTATGGGGGAATCTAGGATGGAAAAAGACCTGGGGGGTCCTAGTAGAGGACAGGCTCAGCAATGGCATGCAATGCCAAGCTTCTGCAAGCAAAGCTAACAAAATGTTGGCATGCATCAAGAAAGGGATTAACTCCAGGGATAAATCAATAATTCTCTCACTCTACAAGTCTCTGGTGAGGCAGCACCTGGAGTATGCCATCCAATTTTGGGCACCAGTCCTCATAAAGGATGTCCTGGAACTGGAAAGGGTTCAGAGAAGGGCAACAAAGCTAATTAAGGGATTGGAGGACCTTAGTTAAGAGGAAATATTACAAGCACTGAACTTATTCTCTCTGGAGAAGAGACGCTTGAGAGGGGATGTTATTTCAATGTACAAATACTGTACTAGGGTCCCCACAATAGGGACAAAACATTTCCATGCAAGGGAGCACACAAAGACATGAGGCCATTCACTAAAACTAGAAGAAAGGTGGTTTAACCTTAAACTGCGTAGAGGGTTCTTTACGGTAAGAGCCGTGAGGATGTGAAATTCTCTTCCACAAACAGTGGTTTCAGCTGGGAGCATAGGTTGGACTTGTGTCTTTTTTCAGCCTCACTAACTATGTAACTATGTAACATCTATGAAAAGTAACTCTATATACATATATATATATATATATATATATATACTGTATATATATATATATATACATATATATATATATATGCTACACAATATTTATCAGAGCCAACCTATGTATATAATATTAATATAATCAAATAAAGTGCAGTATAGTGCATAAGATAATTTTTGTACAAATAAGAGAAATGTTAATTCCTCAGGATGGGGGCAGCTGTACCTCAGGTCGTAGACCTGCTTGACAATGAAAATGAAAATATCAGCGCCAACCACAAATGAAAAGTCCAAATAAACTTGTGAAATCACCACAGTTCATATAGTGCAAAAAATGATTTCAAATTATTGAAAAATGCTTTAGACAAACAGATCAGGGGCTGGTGGGATGTGTTCACCCTATCCAAGTATGTCAAAGACGGGATCACACCTAGAAGGCTAAGGTGGGACATTGCTCCCAATGATGGGCTAGAGGGTCCAGAACATGATAAATCTTAGTTCAAATTTTTTAATAGAGTTGAAAATAAGCTTTTAAAGGTTTTAATTAGTAGAAAAGAATGTAAACTCAAGGACCTGGAGATTTCTATCAATACCATCAAATCCAAAATAGAACCCTTGGCAGACACTATGGAATATAAAGACAAAATGAAACAGCTACAAGATTTTGCTATCAAATTAGACAAGGAAATACAGAAGAAAAAGATGAAAAAATATGTTTGAGATATTAATGATTATAAAAGTAACAAAATATATAAATGGCAAGTACCAGAGGGGGGTGGAGTTCCGGATCCATCTGTTGCAATGGATATGTCCCTGGAGTGGTTGAGAACATCAATCTGATTCCTCCACCAGATGGCACACCTGCAAATAACTTGGTACAGAACCGGCTACAAAAACCGGTGAATTCCAGAACACCCAAAACTCCTCAATATACTGTCCCGGTGGCAAACAGATATGCCCCATTAGAAAGGGAACGGTATGATTCACCCCAACGGTACTATTCACAGAATAGACCTTTTCATCAATACAATTATGAGAATGGTAGAAGTACATATTATGAGTCCCCTCGTGGATTTGGATATCAGGCTCCCTACCCCTCCTATAGGGGGAGTAGGGGACATTCTACATACCCAAACCAAAGGGGGATTTTTAAAGGAGGGGGTTTGGGGGCCCTCCAAGAAGGGGAAGAGGTGGTCCCAATTGGAGAGGCCTAGAGAACAGGAATTATACTTATTCCCCGGAGGGGGGGACACAAGACCTTGGTACCCGCCAGGCCCCTACCATCAAGGAACGGATCCCATATACGAAAGACATTTTTAATCTAAGTTCTGCTGAGTTGACTGAGGCGGAGTACCATCTCCTCAGCCTTGGATTAAAGTATTCCCCTGACCAACATCTTAATAAATTCGACCTCTTCATTGATTTACAGAAGTTTGTGAGGAAAGTTAATGTGAAAAAACACTTTTTGCGCAATCCTACCAATACCACAACTGAACATAGCCAATATCAGCATACAACACTTAGGAATCGTTCGGTTTTCAATCCCAAGGTGGGAGGAAATAATTTTGTTGACAGCTTCAAACAAGCTGTTGAACAAGACCTAGACAAACTCAAAGTTAAATCAGTGAGACATAAAAAAGATATTGATGACAGCATTAGGGATTTGGAAAAAAAGAAGGACATTATAATTAGATCAGCAGATAAGGGTGGGGGGGTAGTGATCTTAAACAAATCTGACTATATTCAAGAAATACATAGATTGGTGGATGACAAAGAAACATTCGTTGAACTGAAGATTGACCCTACTAATAAATACAAGGCCAAACTCAAAAGAATAATACCGAGGGGTCAAAGGTTAGGGATTCTCAACAAAAGAGAAGCTAGATATTTGATACCTGATGCACCAAAAACAGCAGTGATATACCAGCTCCCAAAGATACATAAAAACCCCACCAAACTCCCGGGGAGACCTATTATTAGTGGGGTGGATTCTCTGTTCGCAAGAACAGGTGAATATATTGATACGTTTTTACAACCGTTAACTAAAAAATACCCTGCTTATCTTAAGGATGGCAAGGACCTTATGGTGTCCCTTAATGAAATGGTGATTGAAGGAAATTGTTTGTTGGCAAGTATAGATGTTAATTCATTATATACAAGCATCCAGCAGGACCATGCCATTGAAGCGGTCAAATGGGCATTAAATGATACTGAATTAATGACAGAACAAAAAACATTTATTTTGGACCTTCTTGAATTAGCCACGAGTCACAATTTCTATTGATTTGATAAGAGGTATTTTAGACAGATCAAAGGTGTGGCAATGGGGGCTAAATATGCCCCATCGGTAGCCAATTTGGTAATGAGCTGGTGGGAAGAGAAAGCCACCTTTGCCAATTCCCCCCCTGAGCTAAAAATGTTCAGACGATATATAGATGATATCCTAATTGTTTGGGCAGGTTCTAAAGAATCTCTAACACAGTTCATTAAGAAAATGGGTGATAACCCATTACACATCAATTTTTCTGAACAAATAGGAGATGTGAGTATCAACTACTTAGACCTAACCATCTTCATCAGTGGGAACAAGCTCTTTACCAAGACTTTCTTTAAGGAAGTAGATAGGAATGGCTATATTCCCCTGGGTAGCTGCCATCACCCTAAATGGCTTGATGGCATCCCCAGGGGACAAATGTTGAGAATTAGGAGAAATTGTGCTAAGATTGATGATTTTGACAAACAGGTTGAAACCATTATGCAACGGTTTGTGGAAAAGGGCTATAGCTCCAAGAAGCTAGAAACAATTAGAGATTCAGTGAGAGGTCTGGATAGAGAATCTTTGTTTCAATCACGTAAAATGAATTTGTTTGATCCCAGTATATCCTTCATGACACCATTTTTTAAAGAATATAGACAATTTGAACAAATACTTAAAACCCATTGGCCTCTGTTAATGAGAGACAAAGAACTGGTTCAAATTTTACCAGCAAAACCGCGGTTTGTGTATACTAAACCCCCCTCATTGAGATTAAAGCTAGCACCCAATGTTGTTGATCCACCTCGCAAGACCTTTACTTTCCTAGATAGTGTGGGCTTTTATAGCTGTGGGAGATGTTCTATTTGCACCACTTCGGCTTTTAGGAAACGGTACACAAAATGTTTTGAAGTCACAGTCACAGGCAAAACCTATGAGATAAGAAAGTTTATCTCTTGTGACACTACCCATGTCACCTACCTGCTAGGTTGTAATTGCGGCCTACAATATGTGGGTCGCACGACACGTAAACTAAAATTCAGACTACGTGAGCATGTGGTGAACATAAAAAAGGGCTTCAGACACCACAGCTTGTCCAATCATTTTAGATTAGTCCATGATAGGGACCCTAGACATCTATATTTTTGTGGGTTTGATAGGGTCGAGAGACACTGGAGAGGAGGCAATATGACACAGGCCATATCTCAGAATGAATCCCAGTGGATCCATAGAATGCGGACTCTGGTTCCACTGGGGTTAAATGTGGATCTTGATGTCAATTGTTTCCTCTCTAATTGGTAATTACCATATTTGTTGGTTTACAATGGTTTTGGTACTTGTCAGCAACATCTATCTATGTATGTATCCTCGTAGTGTTTTTAATGTAATTTTTTAAAAAATTTTAATTTCAATTTTTCTATTCTAATGCAATCCCAATTTTCCCATTGATGCTCTACGTGAGTTGATATTGAGACAAATTGGTTAGTTATCCATCACATATATTTCTCATTATGGGTTAGGTGTTGTGTGTTTTTATATGTATGTTTTTATATGTTAATTGCATTCAGTGATTTAACTGACATTCACTGGGCACACTTGACCATGACGTGGGCCGTTTGGTCCACTAGAGGTTGGGGTGTAACATGAGGGGCTGATTTGTGCGGTCCCGTATGAGTGGCCCAAGGAATGTCACCAGATATATTTCAATCACAGCTTGTGGGTGCGTTCTTCAGTGTTGCCACTAGATGGTGATAGGTGTCTACAGTGTCCGTGACGGCCCCTTGGAAGTTTTTTCCCCGTAGATAGCCCTTTCGTATTGGTCTGTTTGGTCCTGAGGGCGGGTCTGCTGGAGATATATTGTGGAAGCGACAGACAGGAAGATTGTCCGTGATGACGCTCCTATGACGAGCAAAACGCGTTGACGTCACTTCCGGGTCTGTCGCGGTCACTGACGTCACTTCCCTCAGCGTGGTTGCCGGCTGGAACGCACGCCATTCGTACCCACGGGAATGGGATTTTTTTATCTGATGCCTGTTTACAGAGAGATTTTGTAAGTAGTTTTTATATTTTGCGCAAATAAACGCTGTTTAGCAGTCTGCACTATGGATTGTTTTTATTTCCTTTGAGTGCCTTGGAATTCGGATTTTCGTTGTGGTCTCATATGGATTGGATTACAAATTACAAGCCCCCTTCAGCCTGTTTGACCCACTGACTGAAAAGCAGTGGGTTCATAGCATCTGGTGAGTGTGGGCACTATAGGGGGTCACCAGTCACGCTTCACCATTCACTGGATTGTTTATGTTGAGCACGGAAGAGCACTTTATTTTGAGCACCGTTTTTGCACCATATGAACTGTGTCAATTTCATAAGTTTGTTTGGACTCTTCATTTGGGGTTGGTGCTGATATTTTCATTCTCATTGTTAAGCAGGTCTATGACCTGAGGTACAGCAGCCCCCATCCTGAGGAATTACTATTTCTCCTATTTTTTGCACTATATGAACTGTGGTGATTTCACAAGTTTATTTGGACTTTTCATTTGTGGTTGGCGCTGATATTTTCATTTTCATTGTCAAGCAGGTCTACGACCTG
>BLSH010184297.1:226046-237899 GCA_018402905.1 Glandirana rugosa
GAGACATACCCCTCTCGTCGACGCCCGAGAAATAAGAGGGGAGGGAGACCCCTTACATAAGGGTCCCCAGAGCGCCCCCCTTACATTGGGGTCCCCAGAGAGCCTCCCCATCACATCAGGGTCCCCAGATGTAACATGTCACTTACCCATAGCCTGGCTTTCTCTCCCTTCACTTCAGGTGGGCATGCTGGGGGTTTCAGTTTCCCTCTTAAGATTGCAATGGGCATGCCAGTCCTTGGGACTACATGTCCTATGATTCTCCTTTGTGCACCTTTTTGATTGTTTTTTTTTTTTGCCCAATAGTAAGGAGAGAGCACCGTTTCACACTTCCAAGTACAGCTGAGCAGCATGAGGAGGAGAGGGAGGGGAGAATAAAGAGCCCGCAGCTGCTCTCCCCATACAGAGACACAGCCACTCTCCCCGCTGCTGACCGAAGGAGGAGGGGGAATGAGCAGGGAACAGCCCTCTGCTCACAGCGGCGGCTCGAGCGGGGGGGGACAGAACAGTTTCCCCTCTGGACCCGCTTACCGCTCATTTGCCGGCGGAGAGAGCACACGGGAAGGAGCACCTGGGCTTCGGCAGCCCCCACTCTGCCTCAGCTTGTGGTGCCTGTGCGCAGTGCACCCGCCCAGGATCAGCCCTGCAGTGTACAGCGGTGCTCAAAGTAATGGCTGCACGAGCCGCGCAGCCATTACTTTGACTGACGGCTGTCACTGAAACCGGCCCACTGAGCCATCGGCCCACCGGGAAACTCTCGGTAGTCCCGATGGCCAGTACAGGCCTGCTCCCATCCTATTTTCCTCACCTTCCTTCTTCTGCTAACCTCTGGGGATATCTTCCCTAATCCTGGTCCTTTAGGATCTCACCCCCACACCAGGCACCCTCCCTCCTTCAGCATCAGCCGCAATATTCTCACTATTATCTCGATCTCCCTGCTCCCAACAACCACCCCCACCTTCTCATGTGCCCCCTGGAATGCCCACTCTGTCTGCAATAAAATCACTTTTGTCTGTGACCATTTTGTCTCCCACTCCCTTAACCTTATTGCAATCACAGAAACATGGCTTCAAGAGTCATAGTCTGCCTTGCACGCAGCTTTCTCTCATGGAGGCCTCCACTGGACTCACTCACCCAGATCTAGTGGATGGAAAGGAGGTGGAGCTGGTTTGCTTCTATTCCCACTGAGCACCTTTCAAATCCTGACTAACCCTCCCTCTCTATCCTTCTCTTATTTTGAGACACATGGTATTTGTTTGTTTTCTCCCATTTCTCTAAGGATTGCAGTGATCTATCGGCCTCCTGGACCAGTGTCATGCTTCCTTGATGACTTCTCTGCCTGGCTATCATACTTTCTCTCCTCCACATTACCCACTATTATCCTTGGTGATTTCAACATCCACACCAATGTTAACGCCAAGCTGCATCCCAACTTTTCAACTTAACCTCATCCTTTGACCTTACACAATGGACACAGTCCCCCACTCACCCTGACGGTAATACTCTTGACCTTGTCTTCTCCCATCTTTGCACCCCTACAACCTCACCAACACCCCCTTTCCTCTCTCTGACCACAACCTCATCACTTTCACATTGTGCTTGTCTCTAACCACCTGTCCAACCAAGCAGAAAACAATTACCCGCAGAAACCTTTGCCACTTTATTCCTTCTCTTTTCTCAGGTCTATCTTGCCCTAACCTGGCCACCTCTATCTACAACAGTTCACTTTCATGCTCACTGGATTTTCTTGCTCCTCTCACATCACAAAATGTCAGGCCCTGACCATTACAACCTTGGTAGACCGACAACACCAGAAACCTTAAGAGACATAGCCATGCACTGGAGCGAGTGTGGCATAAAACCAAATCCCAGCATGCGTTCACCCAATATAAATCTGCCTTTTTAAAATACACTTCCTCCCTCCATGCTGTCAAACAAACCTACTTTGTCACCCTCATTAATACTCTGTCCTCCAGTCCTCAGTGTCTCTTCTCTACTTTTTTTTTTTTTTTATAAACAATTTATTGAAGTTTCACAGAATTACAACGAATTCAAGTACAAAATATACCTTTTAGAAATCACATCAAAGCAGTGTAATATTAGTGTGACAGTCATCAAAACATATCGTCAACAGTTTGTAAAAGGGGGTGCCCAGTAAATGGGGGTTAGTCTCAACCGGTGAACAGTAACATATATTTGCCAAAATATAATGTGGTATTCTCGTGCAGGTTCCAATGGAAGTGGGGGGGGGAAGTTCTGGGAGGAGATACGTTGTCGCATTGAGGTCAGCCCAGAAAATTTTACTTGAGGAGTGAAATAGTGTTATTGATCCAGAGGGGTGGAACGTCAGGGGGGGGGGGGTTGCATGGGCAAGCTGGGGGCCAAGATTGTCTCGGGTTAAATTTTGAGTTTTCCTAGAGTGTTGGTTAAGTCTTCCTTCAAGTACCACTCCGTGAGTTTAAAAGGGTCCATGAATTGAGAGATCTCCGCATTGTTAAAAGAGTGCTCGATGAATTTCCTCCATCTCGCAAAGAATTTTTTTGTGGATTTTAAATTCGAGTTGATAGAGTCTTGTTTTTCAAAATACAGTAAGGAGAACAGACCTTGTTTGGCTTGGGACAGCCCGGGGGGGGGGGGGTTGGGTGAATCCATGATTGCATAATGGCTCTTCTAGCCGAGAGCAAACACAGATGACTCCAGTTAGATATCCTTGATAAGGAATTTGCAGCTGATTGAGACCCGGACGGGGTTCCGCTGAACAGACATAGCATAGCGTCCTTGGGGAGTGGATGCCCAGTGACTGATCCGATGTACTCTAAGATCGTATCCCAAAAGAGAGAAATGTGTTGGCAAGTCCATAACCTATGATATAGAGTAGGTTTAGGGGAGCAGCACCACGGGCATATACCCCGAGACTGAGAGCCTGGAGTGAAGCATGCAGGGAGATAAGCTCTGTGTGCTATTTTGAATTGCGTCTCTCTCCAGGTTTCAGCAATGATGAGTGAGCAGATCTTCTTATAACCCGAAAGGATCTCTTCCGGCGCTTCCGGGTTGTCCAGAATAGGGCTCCAGGGACGAAAGGGGGCTAGTGAATATTTGGAGGCTTGGTATCTGACTATCTCTCCATATATGTGTGAGATAGAATAATTGCCATTGGCCAGTAAAGAGTCGATAAATGAGGTTTTGCATGGGTCAGAAAGGGGTCCTTGGCACGATGAAAGAAAAGACTTGAGCTGTAGGTAATGGAAAACATGGGATGAAGGAAGGGAGAACTCCTCCATAACCTCCGAGAACTCCCTTAAAGTGTTCCTCCCTTTCTTGTATAGTTGGGATACCCTCAAGAGCCCCTTGGCCGACCAGCTGACGAAAGCTTGAGTGTCCAGCGATGCTGGGAACATGGGGTTGCCTAATATAGGTAGACTCGGGGAAATTGCTGATGGAAGATTTATAAGCTTTTGTATTTCCCTTCAGGCTATAACAGTGTCTCTGAACACCAGACTGGCTTTCAAATGAGGCGGTAGAGAGGTAATTCTGGTATGAAGTAAAGCCTTTAGATCGTACGGGGCTGCATGGGCTTCTTCTAAGTGAAGATTGGAGTAGGTGGAGTGACCAGCAATCCAATCCAAGGCATTCCACAGTAGGCAGGCAAGGTTGTAGAATCTAAGGCTGGGGAGGCCCATCCCTCCCTCACCCCTCGGGAGGCAGAGTTTTTGAAGAGATATCCTTGGTCGTTTGCCCTTCCACAGAAAAGTGGAAATCGCACTGTGAATTTTCTGAACATCCCTATGCTTTAGTAGCAGAGGTAGCGTTTGTAAAGGATATAGTAATCTAGCGAATGAGACCATTTTGACCAAATGACATCTCCCAAAGAGTGAGAGAGGGAGGGCCCCCCAGCTGTCCAGTTGCTTAACAATTTTTTCTATAAGTGGGGGGTAATTTAATGAATATAAAGAAGACGGATCCCTACAAACCCGTATGCCCAGGTAGGTAAGATGTCCCTCTGCAATTAAGAAGGGCGAGGCCGATCTCCAGGACATTGCAAGCTGGGGGTTTAGGGGTAGCACTTCGCTCTTGTCTAGGTTGATTCTGAGACCGGCACAGACCTTGAAATTTTGGAGAATATTTGTTAGATGGTTAAAATCATTTAGTGGGTCAGAGGAGAATAAAAGAATGTCATCAGCAAAGAAGGCCGAGCGGCATACCTGGTCACCTATGGTTATCCCACTGATACCTAGGGGAGAATTAAGTTGTCTGGAGAGGGGTTCTATGGCCAAATTAAACAATAATGGGCATAGTGGGCATAGTGGGCAGCCTTGACGAGTCCCTTTGCCCAGGGGGAATATCGGGGAGATGAAGGTGGGAGTGACTAGACGAGCAGTAGGGTTGGAGTACATTTTATGTATTAAGTCTAGAAAGGGACCAGTAAAGCCTATAGCGTCTAGTACCATGAACAACCATTTGAAACTTATGTTATCAAAGGCTTTCTCAGCGTCTAATGATATTATGGCCATATCTTTTTCGGGGTGTTGTTTGGCTTGTTCTAGCGTTAGCAGTACTTTTCTAATATTTAACGTGGCTGAGCGTCCTTGAACAAATCCTGATTGAGCTGGGTGGATCAGAGTGGGGAGAATTTTGGCATCTACATTTATAAGTGAAATTGGTCTGTATGAGCCAGGGGATAGGGGGTCTTTATTTATTTTTTCTAGTAGTTTTATGTGCGCTAGAGAGCTTGAAGGTAAATAGGGGCCTCCTTCCCAGATCGTATTGTATACCATCAAGAGGGTTTCTGTAGTGAAGTCTAACGTGAGCTTATAGAAGTCAGAAGAGAGACCATCTGGACCCGGAGCCTTGCCATTGGACATTGATTTAATGGTGCTCTGAACTTCCTCACTTGTTATGGGAGCATTTAGCATGGCCATGTGGTCCTCGGAGATGGAAGGTAGTGTGATTGAGGAAAGGAGTTCCGACGCTTTATGAGTGTCTACCGAGTCTTCAGTATAGAGTGCAGTGTAGTAATCTGTAAGTAGGGAGTTCACGTTGGATGTATCAGTGACTATGTGGCCAGAGGGGTTCCTCAGAGCAGAGATATGAGTTGGAGTGAAGTTTCCCGAGGACATCCGAGCCAGCAACTTCCCCGCCTTGTTTCCATATTTGTGGAAAAAAAGTGAGGACTGAAATTTGTGTATGGACTCCTGCTCAGATGACCAATGGTCGAAGGCCGCTTTGGCCTGCTGCCATGCTCGGATGTTCTCGGGGGTCCTAGATGAGTTGAGTGTCCGGTGGGCCTGGTTGAGTGCGTTGCTGGCTGACATGAGGCTCGCGCGAGTCTTTTTTTGAACCTCGCTGCGAAAGAGATAATGTGGCCTCTGAGAAAGGCCTTCCCGGCTTCCCAAAATAGATTGGGTGTAGAGAGGTGTTCCCTGTTAGTATCAGAGTATTCTGCCCACGCATGCTGTAGAGAGTGTTTATGGATAAGGATGGCAATGCCGGCCTTTCTCTTCACTGAAGGGGATCCGTGTACTTCGCCTACCCACAGCTTGCGCAGCCTGGAGAGATCGTCTGCCCCGAGATGAGTTTCTTGCAAAAGGGCAATGTCAGCCTTTAGTCTCTTTAGGTGTCTGAGAATCTGCATACGTTTATTTGGGGAACGCAGCCCCTTGACGTTCCACGTCACAATTTTCAGGTTATTCCCGAGCCCTGGGGGATCCATAGTGTACAGTAGTGTAACAAAATTATGGTGAAGGGCCACCTAATGTGATGGACGCCATGGCGCCCTCTAGAGCAGGGGAATAAAGGATATACATAAACAACATATTGATCCATAAAAGTCATAGTACCATAACAATGTAAACACCGGGAAGATGCGTTATGCGGCAAAATTATTACAAACTTCACTTTTTTCTGCATGGGGGTCATCCAGCTATTGAAATGCCCGCCCCTGCCAGAGAAAAGGTCAATTCTGAACCAGGAGGGGAGGCTTGGGGGGGGAGAAGAGGGGGAGGAGGGAGGGGGGGAAGGGATGGGGAAGGAGGGGCGAAGCAGAGGGGGGATGACATCATATTATAGGGGTTACATACAGTACCTTATCATCCCCATGATGGCCTGTTTTGGGCCATTGTACCCTTAAAGTTACCAAAAAAGAAAAACAAGGCTCGCGTTGATACCTGGTGCGGGTCCAGTGCTGCCGTATAACATCCTCTGGCGGGCTCGCAGGAGGTATCAGCGGAGGTCCCAAAATACAACTCCGTAATCAGAAGGCAAAAACAGCAACAATATATTCGAAGAAACAACATTTAAGGTTGAATGTTAACAGCCCATAGCTTCGTGGCTTAATGACGAACTGGTTGTAAGGAGAGATAAAAAAAGTGGGTGAAGGAGGGCCCCTAAGGACCATCCTGTATGAAATTACTCACAGTTCGCTGATCATTCGGCTATGGAAAACATGTATCAGTTCCTTATAGAGAATCAGAGAAGTAGCTGTTTAATGATGTTGGAGGTAATCAGTTGAGCATAAGAGAAGGCACTTTCCTGGCCGTGATGGCCTTGGTGAGCCTGGGTTAGACCCGTGGTTCGGAAGTATCCTGGCGGACAAAACAAACCCTTTTGTATGGTGGCTTATCTGGGCTCCGGGAGTTATTGGGCATCATAGAGGATTTCTTGGGAGAGCTGTGGCTGCTGGGGTCTGAGGGAGGTGTTTGGTCCATGTCTGTTTGCAGGTTCTCTGACAAGTAGGCCTCAGCTTCTTGAGGGGATGTGAAAGAGAGCTTTTCTCCCTGCGGGGTGTGTATATTGAGAGTTGCCGGGTATGCCAGGCTGAATCTGATGGCCCGGTTATGAAGGGCAGTGCATACTGGAGAGAAAGCCTTTCGTCTCTGAATGACTTCTACTGAATAGTCAGCGAAGATCAGTAAATCATTTCCCTCAAATGTTAGGGAGCGAGCTCTCCTAAAGGATTGTAATATGACTTGTTTGTCTACATAGTTGAGGTAGCGGACTATAACTGCCCTGGGTTTAGCGCGGGAATCTGAGGGTTGGCCAATTCTGTGCGCTCTTTCCACCACACATGGCGTTTGGAGACCCAGCAGTAAGATCACCGCACATATCTTGGGAAGGTCCCTTTGAGGGTATGATTCCGGGAGGCCAATAATGTGCAGGTTATTTCTTCTGGTTCTATTCTCCAGGTCAATAACCTTCTCCTGCAGCTCCTTTTGAATGGTGGTCAGTTTAGCCACAGCAGCAGTGAGTGCCGTGGTATCGTCCTCCATGTTTGAAATCCTGCCTTCAGCCTGATCTATTCTGCTAGCCTGCAGCTGGAGGTTTGTGTGCAGTTGTTCAAGGCCCTTGTGTATAGCTGCATCCACCGCTTCAGTAATGATGGGCTGGATTAGCAGCACAACCGCCTGAGCGATGCTGGCTGGGGAAGAGGGGTCTGCTGTGGTGGAAGTAGCTGGATTCTGAGAAGTGTGTGAGCCAGTGTTGCCTGTGGATTGAGGAGGGGGTGCCGCGAGCTTGGCTGCATAGGAAAGTACCTGAGGGCCGGCGGCCATGATGGCTGCGGCGTGCGGCGCTTCTCCTCCCTGGGCTTGCATAGCGGCTGATGATCGCGGAGCGGATCGTTCCACGAATCGGTCCATTCGAGTCCTGGGGATAGCAGGGAGTCTAGGATGGGGTGTCCCTCCTGGATGTAGCCGGTGCGGGAGCCGATTTCTGTGGCAGGGGAGCGGAGCTAGTCCTTCTCAGCTCCTCTCCATGCAGCGCCGGAACCTCTTCTCTACTTTTAACTCTCTACTTTCTCCACCACCACCTCCACCCAGTAACTCACTCACTGCTCACGAGATTGCAAACCACTTCAAAAACAAGATTGATGCAATTTGTGGGGATATCTCCACTGCCCAGAAATCTGACCCACGTAACATACCCTATACAATTTCACTCTCAACACTCTACTCTTTTGACCTTGCTACTACTGAAGAGGTCTCTAAAGTTTTCTCAGGAGCCCACCTTACCACCTATCCCCTGGATCCTGTTCCCTCACATATACTACGGTTACTCTCTTCTTCTATCTAATGGTCCCTCACACACATCTTCAATCTCTCCCTCTCTACTGGCACATTCCCCTCCCCTCTAAAACATGCCCTGATCACCCCCATACTTAAAAAGCCTTCACTGGATCCCAGCAGCCTGAACAACTTAAGACTTATCTCCTTGCTCCCGTTTGCATCAAAACTTTTAGATCGCTTAGTCTACAACCGTCTTATCTCCTGCCTCACTGACAACAACCTTCTTGACCCCCTACAGTCTGGCTTTAGCTTGCTACACTCCACTGAAACTGCCCTACTAAAGCTCACTAATGACCTACTAACTGCTAAAACCAATGGCCATTACTCCATACTCATACTACTCAACCTCTATGCAGCCTTTGATACTGTTGACCATCCCCTCCTCAAAAAAACTCCACTCTCTTGGCCTTCAAGACTCTCTCTCCTGGTTCTCCTCCTACCTGTCAGAGCTCTCCTTCAGCGGGACTTATAACTCTGTTTCCTCTTCTCCACTTCCTCTTTCAGTTGGGTTGCCTCAATGTTCTGTCCTTGGACCCCTTTTCTTCTCCATTTACACCTTCTCCCTTGATCTGTTAATAAACTCCCATGATACAAATATAAAGTGCACAATTTCTGTATGGCTCAGAAAGCCAACACCCGACAGTGCAATAGCGCTAATATAAGTCCATAAAAAAGTTCACACACAGAGCAAAGGGTGGACACAGTTTCCAGAGATAGCGAGGAATCTTGTAGTTCAGATAGTCAAATATGAAGGCAAGGTCCGGTCACCCAGAAAAACAGTATGACACCGCGTGCAGCATGCAAATCCACAATCTGCTTACCAGAAGTGAGAATATTAGAGACCTGTATTCAATCAACAGATATTCTGTCTTGTGCCGCAACCTCTGAGCCTTCTGCCTATCTCTGTATCTTGTCAACACTCTCCGGCCATTTTAACCGATCATAGGAGAGAAGACACATTCCATAGCGTAATCTCGTAAAAACAAGTTTATTGCCAACCCGCCTTAAAAAAGTGTTGACAAGATACAGAGATAGGCAGAAGGCTCAGAGGTTGCGGCACAAGATAGCATATCTGTTGATTGAATACAGGTCTCTAATATTCTCACTTCTGGTAAGCAGATTGTGGAGTTGCATGCTGCACGCGGTGTCATACTGTTTTCTGGGTGACAGGACCTTGCCTTCATATTTGACTATCTGAACTACAAGATTCCTCGCTATCTCTGGAAACTGTGTCCACCCTTTGCTCTGTGTGTGAACTTTTATATGGACTTATATTAGCGCTATTGCACTGTCGGGTGTTGGCTTCCTGAGCCATACAGTAATTGTGCACTTTATATTTGTATTATCTGTTATATTTATAATGGCGGCTTTTTAAGTCCTGACCCTATCAGGATTGTTCCCTTTGGAGATCCAAGAGCTCCAGATTTGCGCTGATTGGTGTGTCGGGAGACGGTATTTATAGGTGACATCACCATTGCATATTAATAAACTCCCATGGCTTCCAATACCACCTCTATGCTGATGACACACAAATCTATCTCTCTACTCCTCACCTCACTCCTTCAGTCTCCTCTCGCATTACTAACTTACTAACTGACATATCAGGATGTCACACCACTTCCTCAAACTCAATCTTTCTAAAACTGAGCTCATAATTTTTCCTCCAGCCATGCCCCTCCCCCTGACTTCTCCATCAAGATCAATAATACAACTATAAGTCCATCCCCTCATGCCAAGGTACTAGGTGTAATCCTAGACTCTGGCCTGTCCTTTCAGCCCCAAATCCATTCACTGTCCAAATCGTGCAGACTTCACCTCCGAAACAACTCCAAAATATGTCCCTTCCTAACCGTTGACACTACTAAACAACTTATTCACTCCCTTGTTATCGCTCACCTTGACTATTGTCATTCCCTCCTAATTGGCCTACCTCTCTGCAAGCTATTCTCTCTTCAGTCTATCATGAATGCTGCTGCCAGACCCATCCACCTTACCAACTGTTCGGTGTCTGGCACTCCTCTCTGCCAATTCCTCCACTGGCTTCCCATTTCCCAAAGAATAAAATTCAAGTCCCTAGCCATGACATACAAAGCCATTTACAATTCTGCCCCAAGCTACATCACCAATGTTATCTCCAAATATCACCCAAACCATCTCCTTTGCTCCTCCCAAGACCTTCTGCTCTCTAGCTCCCTTGTCTCCTCCTCCCATGCTCGTCTCCAGGACTTCTCCAGAGCCTCTCCCATCATCTGGAACTCTCTACCCCAATATGCAATATGTCTGCCTATCTCCTACTCTGTCTACTTTTAGGCGATCCCTGAAAACGCATCTCTTCAGGGAGGCCTATCCTGCCTCCAGCTAAGAACTGAATCTTCTACTCCCCTCATCAGTTCATCCCTCACAGTCCCTACCTTTTGTTTCACCAGCCCCTCCCTCTTAGACTGTAAGCTCGCAGGAGCAGGGCCCCTCTAACCCTCTTGTTTTGAATTGGACTGTTACTGTATTGTTTCTCTATATATTGTAAAGCGGTGCACAAACTGTTAGCGCTATATAAATCCTGTATAATAATAATATAATAATCCACAATCTAACACTAACCTATCTAGCCCTGTAAAGAATAAATCAGTATACATACCTTTTTTTTAAGCCGATCCAATCTGATCCTATGCTAAACTGTCAGTCACGGCTTCGCTGTGGAGATAGATGCAGAGGACACATCCAACAACGAAAGCTCCATAGTAAGTCTATGGGTGACATCACCTAGAGCTTCTGCTGCTGGAGACCGGATCAGATCGGCTTCAAAAAAGGTATGCATACTGATTTCTTCTTTACAGGGCTAGATAGGTTAGTGTTAGACCATACATGTCTGTAGGCGCATGGATTTTAGTGTTAGGCTAGACTTACATTTTAATGAGCTTCACTTTCTGAGTTGAGAAACATTTCAAATACATATCTTTCCAGTTACTTTAATATAGAGTATTGTTAGTCTCTCAATTACACTGTTATCAAATACTACTATATGCAATGCCTATAGCCCATATTGCTCTATTTCCAAACCCTTTGTACATGTCCAGTGGATTTGCATTTTCTTTTTTCACTATTCTAAATACAACAATTACAAAGTAACATAAGGTGTACCTATCATCATCAAACATTTTTAGTATAGCAGTGAAAAGAGAAATAATTTATTTCAGGTAAATGAGTAATAGACAAATATGATACTGCAAACATAGCTAAAACATAGCTACAACTATTACATACTGCTGCTGCTTTTCACTCCTGCCATTTAACAGATCTAACTACCATCTGTTTCACTGAAGGGTATGATCCAAAAGGGTATTGCAACATTATATATATATATATATATATATATATACACACACACACAGTATCTCACATAAGTGAGTACACCCCTCACATTTTTGTAAATATTTTATTCAATCTTTTCATGTGACAACATTGAAGAAATTCCACTTTGCTACAATGTAAAGTAGTGTACAGCTTGTTATACAAGCTGTACACTACTTTACATTGTAGCAAAGTAGAATTTCTTCAGTGTAAATTTTCTGTTCCCTCAAAATAACTCAACACACAGCCATTAATGTCATTCCCAACAAAAGTGAGTCCAAATTGGGCCCAAAGTGTCAATATTTTGTGTGCCACCATTATTTTCCAGCACTACCTTAATCCTCTTGGGGATGGAGTTCACCAAAGCTTCACAGGTTGCCACTGGAGTTCTCTTCCACTCCTCCATGACGACATCACGGAGCTGGTGGATGTTAGAAACCTTGTGCTC
>BLSH010184297.1:237909-279476 GCA_018402905.1 Glandirana rugosa
ATATATATATATATATATATATATATATATATATATATATATATATATATATATATATATATATATATATATACACAGTATCTCACATAAGTGAGTACACCCCTCACATTTTTGTAAATATTTTATTCAATCTTTTCATGTGACAACATTGAAGAAATTCCACTTTGCTACAATGTAAAGTAGTGTACAGCTTGTTATACAAGCTGTACACTACTTTACATTGTAGCAAAGTAGAATTTCTTCAGTGTAAATTTTCTGTTCCCTCAAAATAACTCAACACACAGCCATTAATGTCATTCCCAACAAAAGTGAGTCCAAATTGGGCCCAAAGTGTCAATATTTTGTGTGCCACCATTATTTTCCAGCACTACCTTAATCCTCTTGGGGATGGAGTTCACCAAAGCTTCACAGGTTGCCACTGGAGTTCTCTTCCACTCCTCCATGACGACATCACGGAGCTGGTGGATGTTAGAAACCTTGTGCTCCTCCACATTCCGTTTGAGGATGCCCCACAGATGCTCAATAGGGGTACACCCCTAAGTGAAAATGTCCAAGTTTAACATGGCACCTCATGGCAAAGAACTCTCTGAGGATCTGAAAAAAAGAATTGTTGCTCTACATAAAGATGGCCTAGGCTATAAGAAGTTTGCCAAGACCCTGAAACTGAGCTGCAGCACGGTGGCCAAGACCATACAGAGGTTTAACAGGACAGGTTCCACTCAAAACAGGCCTCGCCATGGTCGACTAAAGAAGTTGAGTGCACGTGCTAAGCGTCATATCCAGAGGTTGTTTTTGGGAAATAGACATATGAGTGCTGCCAGCATTGCTGCAGAGGCTGAAGGGGTGGGGGGGTCATCCTGTCAGTGCTCAGACCATACGTCGCATACTGCATAAAATTGGTATCCATGGCTGTCATCCCAGAAGGAAGCCTCTTCTAAATATGATGCACAAGAAAGCAGGCAAACAGTTTACTGAAGAAAAGCAGACTAAGGACATGGATTACTGGAACCATGTCCTGTGGTCTGATGAGACCAAGATAAACTTATTTGGTTCAGATGGTATCAAGCGTGTGTGGCGGCAACCAGGACAAAGACAAGTGTGCCTTGCCTACAGTCAATCATGGTGGTGGGAGTTTCATGGTCTGGGGCTGCATGAGTGCTGCCAGCACTGGGGAGCTACAGTTCATTGAGGGAACCATGAATGCCAACATGTACTGCGATATACTCAAGCAGAGCATGATCTCCTCCCTTTGGAGACTGGGCTGCAGGGCACTATTCCAACATGATAACGACCCCAAACAAAGCTCCAAGATGATCACTGCCTTGCTAAAGAATCTGAGTGTAAAGGTGATGGACTGGTCAAGCATGTCTCCAGACCTAAACCCTATTGAGCATCTGTGGGGCATCCTCAAACAGAAGGTGGAGGAGCGCAAGGTCTCTAACATCCACCTGCTCTGTGATGTCACCATGGAGGAGTGGAAGAGGACACCAGTGACAACCTGTGAAGCTCTGGTAAACTCCATGCCCAAAAGGGTTAAGGCAGTGCTGGAAAATAATGGCGGTCACACAAAATATTCACACTTTGGGCCCAATTTGGACATTTCCACTTAGGGGTGTACTCACTTTTGTTGCCAGCGGTTTAGACATTAACGGCTGTGTGTTGAGTTATTTTGATGGGACAGCAAATTATACAGTTATACAAGCTGTACACTCACTACTTTACATTGTAGCAAAGTGTCATTTCTTCAGTGTTGTGACATGAAAAGGTATAATAAAATATTTACAAAAAAGTGAGGGGTGTACTCACTTTTGTGAGATACTGTATATATATATATACAGTATCTCACAAAAGTGAGTACACCCCTCACTTTTTTGTAAATATTGTATTATACCTTTTCATGTCACAACACTGAAGAAATGACACTTTGCTACAATGTAAAGTAGTGAGTGCACAGCTTGTATAACAGTATACATTTGCTGTCCCCTCAAAATAACTCAGCACACAGCCATTAATGTCTAAACCGCTGGCAACAAAAGTGAGTCCAAATTGGGCCCAAAGTGTCAATATTTTGTGTGCCCACCATTATTTTCTAGCACTACCTTAATCCTCTTGGGCATAGAGTTCACCAGAGCTTCACAGGTTGCCACTGGAGTTCTCTTCCACTCCTCCATGATGACATCACGGAGCTGGTGGATGTTAGAAACCTTGTGCTCCTCCACATTTGAGGATGCCCCACAGACACTCAATAGGGTTTAGGTCTGGAGACATGCTTGGTCAGTCCATCACCTTTAACCTCAGCTTCTTTAGTAAGGCAGTGGTCATCTTTGAGGTGTGTTTTGGGGTCGTTATCATGTTGGAATATTGCCCTGCAGCCCAGTCTCCGAAGGGAGGGGATCATGCTCTGCTTCAGTATGTCACAGTACATGTTGGCATTCATGGTTCCCTCAATGAACTGTGGCTCCACAGTGCCGGCAGCATTCATACAACCACAGACCATGACACTCCCACCACCAAGCTTGACTGTAGGCAAGACACACTTGTCTTTGTATTCCTCACCTGGTTGCCGCCACACATGTTGACACCATCTGAACCAAATAAGTTTATCTTAGTCTCATCAGACCACAGGACATGGTTCCAGTAATCTGTGTTCTTAGTCTGCTTGTCTTCAGCAAACTGTTTGTGGGCTTTCTTGTGCATTATCTTTAGAAGAGGCTTTCTTCTGTGATGACAGCCATGCAGACCAGTTTGATGCAGTATGTGACGTATGATATTAGCAGGCTGACCCCCCACCCCTTTAACCTCTGCAGCAATGCTGGCAGCATCATATGTCCATTTCCCAAAGACAACCTCTGGATATGATGCTGAGCATGTGCACACGACTTCTTTGGTCGACCGTGGGGAGGCCTGTTCTGAGTGGACCTTGTCCTGTTAAACCGCTGTATAGTCTTGGCCACTGTGCTGCAGTTCAGTCTCAGGGTCTTGGCAATCTTCTTATAGCCTAGGCCATCTTTATGTAGAGCAACATGTAGAGCAACAATTCTTTTTTTCAGATCCTCAGAGATTTCTTTGCCATGAGGTCTCATGTTGAACTTCCAGTGACCAGTATGAGAGAGTGAGAGCGATTACACCAAATTTAACACACTTGCTCCCCATTCACACCTGAGACCTTGTAACGCTAACGAGTCACATGACACCAGGGAGGGAAAATGGCTAATTGGGTCCAATTTTGACATTTTCACGTGGGGGTGTACTCACTTTTGTTGCTAGCGGTAGACATTAATGGCTGTGTGTTGAGTTATTTTGAGGGGACAGCCAATTTAAGAACAAAACAAAACAAATAAAAGTGCTGCGCTATGTTATTGGAAAGCACTTTAAAACAGAAAAAACATATCATCTTGTAAAAAATCAGCAAAATAGTTAATAAATTCAATAGAAGAGGGATGTCTCCCAAACAGTGAAGAAAAGAGTGTCCTTAAACGTTCACCATGAATAAAGTGCAACAAATAGTGCAAAAATAATTGTGCTTCTTAGTGCTTCACCACAATGAGTGCACCCTTCACCATAGAATAATATATGTACTCTTACCAAAGGCAAGATTAAAAACAGCATGTAAATATATTCTGCATGGTAGTTAGACCAACAATCTCAGTACGTAGTGTACCAATAGAACTCCACAGTTCATCCGCATGCCAGCCAGGGCATTCAGTGGTGGCATCAGACCCAAAAACCAGAGTATCCCTCAGCGACACGCAGCCAGCAATAGGTTGTCCACATAGAAAATAAAATGTTCCCACATAGCATAGTACTGTATGATATAGGAATTTATTGAAAAGAGTTGCACTTACATCTCATACAAGAAGTTAAAACAGTAAGGAATTCCAGACTTTCAATGGCGCAATGGAGAAAGGTGTGGGCTCACAGTCAACTGATGTGTTTTGTCTAAGTAGACTTCCACTGGGGTATGAGCACCAATTCTCCCATTGCGCTTAAATACATAAAACATAAATGCACACCTGTACCTGTTCCAGCCAATCATGGCCCCCATTTGATATCTCAGGCGTGCCTTCCACAATGTCGCCGCCAATACAGGGAAGGTATAATATCTCACTAACAGGTCGGGCGTACATTGGTAAAAAGATGTCACGTGGAGCCGAGAGACTCCACCATACCGAAGCTGACGCATGTATGCGATCCACGCCTCCTCACGGCGGGCAATCGCGTCAATGCGGAAATACGTCACACTCCGGCCCGGAAACAACGGCACAACCGGAAACCGGATGCAACAAAGGTTGTGCTCCAAACCCCACAAGGCAGCGGCATTGTGGAGAGCAAGCCAGCTTGATTCAATCATAATACTGCCATCAAGTGGCCAAGTTAAAATTAATCAAACTAAAACCATTATTAACAGATCCAACTGTGATTCGGTCGCCTCACGCATTGGGCGGTATATTGACTTCCACCTTCAGCCATTGGTGGTCAAGACACCTTCTTTCCTTAAGGACACAAAAGATACTTTAAGGTTGTTGAATTCTGCTCAATTGAATGTGGATACTTATATGGCTACAGCCGATGTTGCTGCTCTCTATTCAAACATTCCGCATGTTTATGGGTTGGCAGCAGTTAAATACTTCCTGGACAAGGATAATAAACTTCCCTTAATCCAACAAGATTTTATTTTGGAACATCTTAATTTTGCCATGGAACACAACTACATGTGGTATAATGGCACATTTTATTTACGGTCGGGGGGGTAGCCGTGGGGGCTAAATTTGCCCCCAGCTTGGTCAATTTATTTATGGCCAAGTGGGAGGAGGATGTTGTCTATGCCTTAAAACCACCAAGGCTGTCCTTATGGGCTAGATATATGGGCTAGATATATAGACAACATCCTCCTCCTATGGGATGGCCCTCTTGACCAGTTATACAAGTTTATCACCCGGTTAAATGACAATGACCGTGGTATCTCCACGGTTTAAGCTAGCAACATCAACATACATTTTCTCAATTTAGACATCACTAATGACAGTGGAAGATTGGTGTCTAAAACTTTCTTCAAGCCAACCGACCTGAATGGTTACATTCCGGTCAACAGTTGTCACCATGGGGCTTGGCTACATTCCATCCCTAGGAGACAGATGGTGAAGCATAGACATAATTGTACAGATGAGGCTACTTTTCTGGCTCAAGCCCAATCCCTTAGATTGAGATTCCTTGCAAAGGGATATCCTCCATCTATGGTTGACAGGGAGATAGTGAGGGCCTGTGACCTAGACATGGGATCACTACTTATTGAACAGCCCAAATCCGAACCTCCAGTTAATGATGCGTTTAAGTGGTCCTTCTTTACCACATATTCGTCCCAACACAAGCAGATAAAGAACATCATTTCCAGGCATTGGAGCATTCTAAGAACTGATGCCGTGTTGGGCCCATTACTCCCTGAGAGAGCTAAGATTGCCTACAGAGGGGCTACATCACTTAGGGGTATGATTGCTCCTAATATTTCCAATCCCCCTACAAAACCTACCTTTTTTCATGATTTAAAAGGATATTATCCGTGTAAGAGGTGTAGAGTCTGTCAATTCAATTCTTGCAGTGGATGCAAGATTGACTCTTTTTCCTCCACGGTTACAGGCAAGTCTTACCCTTTAAACATTTTGCCACATGTTCCACGAGAAATGTGGTCTATATGATTACGTGCCCATGTAAAAAACAGTATATAGGTAATAATATCCGCCCTTTTTCAGTTAGATTAAATGAACACATTACGGCAATCCTCAAGGGATCTACCAAACATACAGTTCCAAAACATTATCTTAAACACCATGACAGGGATCCGACTGTTACAATTTTTACCATTATTGATAGGTATACAGCCCCATGGAGGGGAGGGGCATCTTTAAGGGGAGTGTCCAGGTTGGAAACATTTTGGATCTTCAAAATAAAATCTTATTGGCCATATGGCATCAATGTGGACTGGGATGTTAATTCCTTTATTAATAAGGCCTAGCCTTTTGCATTGATGGCATGTCCCATGGCATTTAAGTGTAGGAGTGGTGGTCAGTTACCTAGTAGGATACTGATGCCCACGATTCATGTGAGGTACGTACATCTGGGTCCACGATGTGACTGGAGAACTGTATTGATCTCTATAACTTTATATATGTGAGTCCTTAATGTGATAACCTTATCTGATTTGGTTTTGTTGGGGTCCTACTTGAAGCTATAACTTCGAGTTTATAGAAGCCATGTTTTATGCCATTTAAGTGTCTTAGTGATGGCCAACTATTTAGTAGGATAGTGATGACTTTATCTTATATAGGGCCACTTGTATTAGGGTCTATAATATGATTAAGTGATTGTTTTATATGTGTGACCTTGATGTAGTAATTTTACCCAATTTGATTTGTGGAGGTTCTACTTAAAGTGCTATCAACAGCCTAGCTAATTTAACAATTTTTTACCTTATAATTTTATGCTTTTTGTGGATTTAATTTTAAAGTTGGATTTGTTAATAATGGTTTTAGCTTTATAAATTTTAACTTGGCCACTTGATGGCAGTATTATTATTGAATCAAGCGGGCTTGCTCTCCACAATGCTGCTGCCTTGCGAGGCTTGGAGCGCAACCTTTGTTGCATCTGGGTTCCGGCTTTGATGTTGTTTCCGGGCCGGAGTTTGACGTATTTCCGCATTGACGCGATTGCCCGCCGTGAGGAGGCGTGGATCGCATACATGCGTCAGCTTCGGTATGGTGGAGTCTCTCGGCTCCACGTGACATCTTTGTACCAATGTACGCCCGACCTGTTAGTGAGATATTATACCCTCCCTGTATGGGCGGTGACATTGTGGAACGCACGCTTGAGATCTCGAATGGGGGCCATGACCGGCTGGAATAGGCACAGGTGTGCATTTATGTTTTATGTATGTAAGCGCAATGGAAGAATTGGTGCTCATACCCCGGTGGAAGTCTACTTAGACTCAACGCTTCGGGTGACTGTGAGCCCACACCTTTCTCCATTGCGCCATTGAAAGTCTGGAATTCCTTACTGTTTTAACTTCTTGTATGAGATGTAAGTGCAACTCTTTTCAATAAATTCCTATATCATACAGTACTATGCTATGTGAGAACATTTTATTTTCTATGTGGACAACCTATTGCTGGCTGTGTGTCGCTGAGGGATGCTCTGGTTTTTGGGTCTGATGCCACCACTGAATGCCCTGGCTGACATGCGGATGAACTGTAGAGTTCTATTGGTACACTACTGAGATTGTTGGTCTAACTACCATCCAGAATATTTCTACATGCTGTTTTTAATCTTGCCTCTGGTAAGAGTACATATATTATTCTATGGTGACGGATGCACTCATCGTGGTGAACCACTAAGAAGCACAATTGTTTTTACACTATTTGTTGCACTTTATTCATGGCGAACGTTTAAGGATACTCTTTTTTCACTGTTTGGCAGACATCCCTCTTCTATTGAATGTATGAACTATTTTGCTGATTTTTTACAAGATGATATGTTTTTTCTGTTAAGATTTTAAAGTGCTTTCCAATAACATAGCGCAACACTTTTATTTGTTTTGTTCTTTCACATAGTGGTTGATATTGGGCCAGCAGCTTACTAGGCTTATCCTGGATGCGCAGTATAATATTTCTTCCTTTACTTTACACTGTTATACACGCTGTACACTCACTACTTTAAATTATAGCAAAGTGTAATTTCTTCAGAATAAAATATGTACAAAAAGGTGAAGGGTGTACTCACTTTTGTGAGATACTGTATATATACAGTATATATATATATATATATATATACTGTATATATCACATGCTTGGCTAATGGCAAGCACTATTCTATATTTGTTTTGCTTTATATATTTTACGTGAAAAATGTCAAAACTTAAAATAATCGTATCTTTTTTTGCTGCGGGTAAACCATGAAACTGAATGTAATTCTTATTCAATATTCTTACTTAGACAGATGGACTGTGAATAATTTCCTCTCTTACTCTTGTGTGCTACTACAAACATCTCTTTGGACTGCAGTAGTGGCTGTATGGTTCATTTTGCCAGAGGTTATTACAGTAGGGGGCACAGAGAGTAATAACTTCTGCACTGGGGGATCCCTGTTCCATGACTGCTAAGAACCTTTCATCATACTGTGCAAGAAGAAAAAAAACCCTGCACCCATGATGAATAAGAACAAAGATCATTTTTTTTTTAAAAAAGGAAATAAAGTCTTCCCTTTATTTCAAAGGAATGCATTTTTAACACAGTGTGTTTGCGTTTTTTTCACTCAAGACTGCTAAATTATTTGGAAGGTAAAATAGTGCTGATTGCTATGGTCATGTGTTGTTTCAGTTGATGGAATAGCTGCAATTCAAAGCACTCGAATCTCCCATGAGACAGTGATAATTGCTCCCCAGCTCGCTTTCTGACTCAGCAACAATATTCTGTATAGTGGTACAGCAAAGGACAATCTCAGATAAGAAGCGACTCGACAATATATTTAAAGAGTTATCGTAAATTTGAAGAATATGCCATTCAAATTAATTTAATTCTTACATTTTCCACTTATTTTGACATAGTGGTTTCTTTTAGTATTATAACCCAACAGAAAAAAAAAATATTTTAATTAGGTCTTTTTTGTTATAAAAAAAAATCACTGTCACATTTTTAGTGGTCATTTAAATCTAAATATCATCAGCATCATGAGGCTTGCTGGGAATTTAATATATATATATGCTGCACTCTGGTGGGATTTCTGACCCTTATTAGCATGAATTATAAGAATATCTGAGGTCACAAAGGAATGTGGTGACCACATAAATACTTTAGCCTACAGGCAGAAATTTGCACTCATCTAAAATTTTCCTTTATACTTTATATCCAGCTTAGCTGGGTCCACTGTTTGATTTTACAATTGCATGCAAATTAGGTTTAATATTGATTATTGTAAAGTTATGCACTTGATGGCTATAACCATACATGTAATATATATTCTAGTAAATACGGGGGAGCCAATGATGGAGAAAGATCTGGGTGCTCTGGTAGATCAAAGACTTAATTAACAACATGCAATGCCAATCTGCTGCTTCTTGAGCAATCAAGAGACTTTCTTGTGTTAAAGAGTAAAGGAGTATATTTATAAAGCAGTGAATGTGACATTAACCAAATATTTACAGTGGGTGTATCTTCCTGGTGCATATGTTAATATCCAATTGAAATAAGAATATAGATTGTGAATCCAGGAAGTATCCAACTGCCATAGGAGATCAGAGAAAAATGTTTCCCTGTTTCAGAAAATTTGCAATAATTGCATGCTTTAGAATGATTTTTTTTGCCTTCCTCTAGATCATCTGTGGGTGTAGGGTTCTGTGTAACTTAATGGACATTTGTTTTTTCAACCTGACTAACTATATACTAAATCTATTGCTATTAAGGGTGACTAGAGTTGAGTGAACCCGTGGATGTTCGGGTTCGGTGGGTTCGGCCGAACTTGGGAAAAAAGTCCGGGTTCGGTACCGAACTTGACCCGAACTTTACCCCGAACCCCATTGAATTCAATGGGGGACCCAAACTTTTTGGCACAAAAATGACTGTAAAAGAGTCATGGAAAGTGCTAGAGGGCTGCAAAATGATTTTAGAACAATAATCTGTCCCTTACAGCAACAGCAGGAACCTGACCCTATAGAACTAGGAGATGATTTTAGAACAATAATCTGTCCCTCTAAGCAGTAGACTCTACCTAGTCCAGTCAGATATTTCTGTAATGCAGGATGAGATCTGCAATCTGTCCCTAAAAGCAGTAATAGTAGTAATCTCTACCTATCTATCTATGTGCAATCTGTCCCTCACAGCACCGGCAGCATCCTCTCCCTACACTACCCAAAGAGCATGTGACATGCAGCACTAAGTGACTCCTGCTTATAAAGAGGCTGGGTCACATGATGCACTGGCCAATCACAACCATGCCATTAGTAGGCATGGCTGTGATGGCTTCTAAGGGCAAACCAGTGAAACACTTGTTGATTGGCTGCCCTGCAGCTATTCAACATGCGCAATCAAATACCCGAACCCAGAACTCGAACCCAAACTTTTTTTCAAATGTCCGGGTTTGTGTCCGGGTCATGGACACCCCAAAGTTCGGTACGAACCCGAACTTTACAGTTCGGGTTCGCTCAACTCTAAGGGTGACTAAGGGCAAAGCCAGAATGGCCAATGTTTTTTTTTACTGTAGAATAGGAAAATAAATACTGGAGAGTTATTTTTACTATCCCATAGTTCAGCTTTAAAATCTACTCACAGATACATTATCTCACAAAAGTGAGTACACCCCTCATATTTTTGTAAATATTTTTTTTTAAAACTTGATCTTTATTAAAGGATTAACAGGCTACATACATGAAAGATATACATACATACAGTGCATATAATGCCAGCGGTCACCAATAGAAGTTTGGATCAAGCAAAAGGAGGCATTCGATTAAGAAGACTGGTATGCAAAACAGAGATTACACATAAATTGCATTTCAACGTTGGTTCGGTACCTGAACCTGTAGATACTTGACAGAACACTTAGTAGGTTAACCACTTCAATACCCGGCACTTAGAACACTTCCCGCCCAGACCAATTTTCACCTTTCAGTGCTGTTGCGATTTGAATGAGAATTGCGTGGTCGTGCAACACTGTACCCAAACAAACTTTTTATCATTTTGTTCCCACAAATAGAGCTTTCTTTTGGTGGTATTTGATCACCCCTGCAGTTTTTATTTTTTGCGCTATAAAAAAAAAGACCGAAAATTTTTTGAAAAAAAAACAAACATGTTTCTGTCACAAAACTTTATATAAAGTATATTTTCTCCTTCACTGGTGGGCACTGATGTGGCTACACTGAGGGGCACTGATGAGGCTAGACTGATGTGCGCTGAGGAGGCAGTACAGATGGGCACTGATGAGGTGGCACTGATAAGGTTGCACTGATGATGGGGCACATATGCAGCACTGATGGGTGACACTGACAAACAACACTGGCGGGCACCGATACATGGCACTGATATGTGGCACTGATGGACACTCATAGGCAGCACTGATAAGTGGCACTGGGCACTGATGGGCACTGATAAGTGGCACTTTTAGGTGGCACAGGTGGGCACTGATAGGTGGCACAGGTGGGCACTGATAGGTGGCACAGGTGGGCACAGGTGGTCACTGATAGGTGGCAGTGGTGGGCACTGGTGCAACAAGCACTGTTAGGGATGGCACTGGCAGACATCATATATGGGCACAGTACCATTCCTACAGTGCACTATATTACCCTTACCTGGTGGTCTAGTGGGGGCTCCCTGGTGGTCCTGGGCGGCATCCGTGTTCCTTCCCTGGTGGTCCTGGGTGGCCTCCTTGCGATGTCCGGGGGGGGCTCCCTGGTGGTCCTGATCGGCTCCCTGGTGGTCCAGTGGGGTGATCCTGAGGGTGGCTGCACTGATAAACGGTCAGTGCAGCCCCGCGCTGCAGACCTGAGCAGAGGAAAAGCCGATAAACGGCTCTTCCTATTTACACAGTGATCAACCGTGATTGGTCACGGCTGATCACATGGTAAAAGGCTTCAGATGGAAGCCTTTTACCTCGGTCGGTAATGCGGTGGGTCAGACTGACCCATGGCACCACCGATCGCCATGATGCGCGCCCCTGGGGGCGCACGATCGCGCATTATCCTGAGGACGTCAATAGACGTCCATTCATGGTAGTGAACCACCCGCCCGGATGTCATTTGTCTATATGCCGGGCGGGAAGTGGTTAAATAGTATAGAAGTAATGGTTTTAGTAACTATGTTTTTGGAAGATGACATACGTTTCCCCAGCAGATGTTTGTTCTACATTTTTAAAGAGTATATATGTACTGTCATTGATCCTTTTTGATCATTAAGTGATTGCATTTCTATAATCCTTAGTCCAGCATGCCCACCTTCATTGAGAGATGTTCTCATTGCCATGTATTTTTGCAAACATCAGTCCTATTGTTGCGTATGAGTTTATGAAATTAGTGACTTTAGAGATGGAGGGAGGATCTTCAGATTTCCATGAGTTGGTTAATGCTCTTCCGGCTGCTATTAGTGCGTGAGTGATGAAAAGATGAATTTCCGTTGGCCACTTTTATAATCATAAGCCAAAGAGAGCAGTTTCGGGGGGTAGTGAGTGTTGTAGTCCAGTAATAGAGGAGATGAGGTTGTTTACTTCTTTCCAGAAAGGGGTGATGTTAGGGCAGTACCACCATATAAGGCTAATAGAGCCCAGGTGCCCACATTCCTCCAGCATAATGGGGAGTGTGCACCTGGGTAAAGTTTTGCCTGTTTTTGAGGCATGAGGTACCACCTATGGAAGATTTTTAAAGCTGTTTCCCAATGGAATATGCAATGGGATGCCCTTTTGGGGTATTGGAGGGCTGTATACCATTGCTTTTCTGAGTATGAGATTCCTAGCTCTTGTTCCCAGGAGAGTATGGCTGGAGGTTTTTCTGAGGTTATATTAGATTGTAAGGACTCATATATTGTGAAGATCCCTTTTTTGGTTGTTTGGGTAGAGGAGAAAAAAAGTATATTGGCTTGTTGTGCATGTCTTCCTTTAAGGGGAGAGGTGCTAGTAGGTGGCGAGGTCTTGAAATGAAAGCACCAGCTAAAATACTTAAGCACTTGGGACAGCCATATTATGATGAACCAAAGTGATCTTGAAAGGAAGGGAACCAAGAAATAATAAAAACTGATTTATTCTTGGTTAAGAACATCACACTTAAAAAACACGTGTAAAAAATATATATAGAAGCAATAAAACCAGTCAAGAGAAATGCATCCTCCAAAACCTATATGATAGAAAAAAAAATGTAAGCCTTGTGGGTTTCAGATGTGAACATGGGTGATGTCATGGTAAACAGAGAGGGGTAGATGGTAATGGACACCCTCAGTAGCTCGTGGAACCCGACAGCAAAAATTGCAACCTGAAACCATGAACAAATTGTGTGGTAGGGATGCAAGAATAGTGTTGCCGGCTGGAGTGACACTAACACCGCACAGAGCTGTGGTGTGCTGGTGGAGCCGGAGGTCTTACCCGATGGACGTGGAGAGTGATGGCTGGGAGGAAGGTGCTGTAAGCCTGGTGGGCTGGTTGTCGGAGCGGATGGGCAGCAAAGGACTGCCGTGTTCCTCCTGTCCCTATGAAGTAGCTTGACGCGCCCGATCTGGAAAGGGGTGCGAAGATGGTGCTCGATGGGACAGGGAGCTCCTCTCTGCTCTCCTGTAGGGTCCGTTGCAACACGCCACGGCTGGAGCCGGCTGGTCAGCCTGTTTTTGTTTGTAGGTTGTATAAGGATGCATAGAACTTGCTAAACGCATTCGCTATTTCCAAGGGGTTTGTGATGGTTCCTTTTTTGGGTCTGTAAGTGAAGACATATTGGGTTTTCTTATTGTTCTATTTATTTGTCTAGCTAGGAGGGTGCCTGCTTTGTTGGCTTGATGATAAAAGTTGAGTTTTGTTTAGTAAGGCAGTTAGTTAGAGTTTGTCTCAGTTTGTCTAAGGCCGTGGCCACAGTTATGTCTAGTGAAGATTTATGTTGCTGTTCTAAGATCTGTATCTGGGCCAGTAGGTCTGATATCTCCTTAGATCTCCTCCTTTTCTCGTATGCACCTATTTTAATCAGAATCCCCCTCATGTAAGTCTTGTGTGAGTTCTATAACGTAAATTTGTCTATGTCATCAGAGGCATCCAGTTCAAATAAGGAGTTCAATTCTCTCTTGATCTGTTCCTTGTATTTTGGATTGGCAATTAGGGGTGCATTTAAGCATCAGATTGATGTATTTTTTCTGAATGGTGTTTCAAATATCTGCATGGAGACCGAGGCATGATCTGACCATGTGATAGATCCAATCTCTATTTTGAATATGTGTTGTAGTGTAATTTTATCAACAAGGAACAGATCAAGTCTAGAGTTAGACTGTTGAGGTTTAGAGAAAAAAGTGTAATTTCTTTCGCTACTGTGCAGACATCTCCATATGTCATAAAGATTAGTGTTGGTGAGGAATGGTATCAAGAAGGATGCACGTTTGCATGCTGTATTGGAGGAATTTATCAGGTGGTTTGGAGTGTTGTTAAAGTCACCACATATAATTAGGTGTCCCCGGGTAAGTGATATATTAATCAACATGATCTGAGTGTCATCTACAGTAGCTTGTACATTAATGTAGTGACCAGCAGGGTCTGAGTAGGAGTGGTGAAGCTGAAACTTTAATGAGTGTTTGAAGGCAATCATAACGTCTTTGGACTTGGTGTCTGCATTCGCGAAAAAATATTGTATGAAGTCTTTATGTTTGCAATGAGGGGGGTTGGACTGCTTGAAGTGGGTCTCTTGGACACAGAGAATGTCAGCGTGCAGTCTTGTTATTTCTTTCCAGAGGACCGACCTCTTGTAAGGGGAGTTTAGGCCTTTGGTGTTAATAGAGGTTATGTTAACCATTGGACTGAGTGTTTAAGCATGAAGATATCTGCTGGAAAGCTAATAGAGGGATGATACATATTTAAGAAAAATATAATAGTAATGTGGTACTATGACTGTAATAATAAAAATTCAACAATAGAGAACAAAGCATAAAGTATTGAACAAAGCCGTAGCAACTTCAGAGTAGATGGCTGGCATATTGCTTCAACTAGTGCGGTAACAGTGTGATATCTGCTTGGCAGATTCAACATTCGGGGATGTAAAGATTCACTTAAGATAGGGGTGATGAACCACTTTCCTCTAAACTGGAAAGAGGTTAATTTTAGGAAAGGATTTCAGCGTCCTTGGCAGTTGCTAGATCCTGAGAGAGGGGTAGTCTCCTACAGTAAGTCTTTGAAATGTGTTGTGCTGGTGCTTCTTCATGTTCGGGGTGGGTAGTTTATTTGACGTCCCCACAGAGAAAGGTATTTTACTCTGTCATTTGGTGTTGTGATGGGGATTAGTTTATCCCTGTAAGTGACGAGGAGTTTTGTAGGGTGCCCCCAGCTGTATTTTATTTGTTGTGCCCTTAGTGTTTCAGTTATGGGGCGGAATTCCAGTCTCCTTGCTGCTGTATAAATATAAACCAATAAAGTGTAGCGCTAAACAGTATACCGCATATATTGCAATGCTGTGATTACTAAAATTAGTGAGTCCATATAAAGTTGTGTAAAAATTAATAGAAACAAGGCAAAAAGTTCATGTGTATATATATATATATATATATATATATAGTGTGTAGTATCCTTCACCCCTTTGGGGTACCCGGCACTGTGACAATCAATCCTGGAAAACCGTAATACACCCGTCATGCACTGTGTACTACCACCTAGTAAGTAAAAGTACCAGAGATAAGAGGGATGTGCACATAGAAGTTGGTCTTGGAGGGACCATCCACTGGACCTCACTGCATGGTTCCGATTCCAACGTCTGCCAGGAGTTTGAGGGTCCACATCCAGATACCGGAATACAGCACCACCGTACACCAGTGTACCAGAGATAAGGGGGATAAGCGCATAAAAGTTGGTCTTGGAGGGACCATCCACTAGACCTCACTGTATGGTTCCGATTCCAACATCTGCCAGGAACTGAAAGGTCCACATCCAGATGCCAGAATATAGTACCACCGTATAGAGGTCCTCAGTCTCCTTTCCTGGGGTGAGGAGGTCACATGGGCGGTGAGGGAATTCTAGGACAGAACACTAGACGGTGCTGAAGCATGGGAGATATCTGCATAAATTGCAAACTTGGAAAATGGTTCTGGGAGAGTTTTCAGCTTCCTTGACATAGACATGAGCATATCTTTTATGTGGAAAAAGTGTATGCGAGCAATTACGTCTCAGGGGGAATTAGGCTGGAAGAAAGCTAGGTTTAACCAGGCGGTGCGCTTGTGATGAGGTCCTGTTTACAGACTGATGGCAGGATTTTTTTAAACAAATCTTGTAGGTACCCTATGAATTCAGGTTGCGTCACAGATTCAGGGATCCCCCTAATTTTGATGTTGTTCCTGCAGGACCTGTACTCTAAGTCTGATATTTTATCTTTAAGTTTCTGTATTTCATGCGATTGACCCTGATATGTGTCTATCCTTTTTGTCACGTGCTGACACTAATTCTCCCATTTTGGTTTCAAGATCATCAGTGTATTTTGCAATTTGGGTAATCTGCTCTTGGTTATGTTTGATTGCTCTATGTTGGCCTGTATTCCCAGGTATAGAGATTGTAGCACGTGTTTGAGTTTAGAGGCAGATGCAGGCTTATCTGAGGCAGGTAATTCCTCCTAGAGGTTATCATACATGTTGTCAGGTAGCGGTGTGAGTGCTGTGGAGAGGTTTAACTTTTTACTCGCATGTGGCCTTGACAGCGGAGATTGAAGAGGTGATTGGGGGTCCGCTATGTCTTCACAGGGATCCTGGGTGGCTGACATGGCTCGGTGTAGCTGTGAGAGGCCATGGGTCACAAGAGCTCCCTTCTAAGGCTTCCACGTGGCTCTGCAGCTAGGACACACCCCTTTTGTAAATATTTTATTATATCTTTTCATGTGACAACACTGAAGAAATGACACTTTGCTGCAATGTAAAGTAGTGAGTTTACAGCTTGTATAACAGTGTAAATTTTCTGTCCCCTCAAAATAAATCAACACACAGCCATTAATGTCTAAACCACTGGGAACAAAAGTGAGTATACCCCTAAGTGAAAATGTCCAAATTGGGCCCAATTAGCCATTTTTCCTCCCTGTTGTCATGTAACTTGTTAGTGTTATAAGGTCTCAGGTGTGAACGGGGAGCAGATGAGTTAAATTTGGTGTTATCGCTCTCACTCTCTCATACTGGTCACTGGAAGTTCAAGATGGCATCTCATAGCACAGAACTCTTTGAGGATCTGAAAAAAAAAGATTTTTTGCTCTACATAAAGATGACCTAGGCTATAAGAAGATTGCCAAGACCCTAAAACTGAGCTGCAGCATGGTGGCTAAGACCATACAGCGGTTTAACAGGACAGGTTCCACTCAGAGCAGGCCTCGCCATGGTCGACCAAAGTAGTTGAGTACACGTGCTCAGCATCATATCCAGAGTTTGTCTTTGGGAAATAGATATATGAGTGCTGCCAGCATTGCTGCAGAGGTTGAAGGGGTGGGAGATACTGTATTTACTAGATTCATCACAATGTAGTTTGCAGTGTAAATATTCCACATGACAGTGTTTCACCAAAATTTTTAACACACACACACATTGAATGGTGACCACATGAAAATAAAAAGAGGTTTTTATTTTCTGAGGGGCTGTAGCTTCAGGGTAGAACCAGCAGGGTAGCTGATAATAAAAGGTAATCTATGTATTTTTGTAATAATAGGAACAGCAAGCAAGCAGCTGGGTGGCAAAGCGAGCCAGCTCAAGTCACTGGTATAGCTTGAACACCTAGTAGTACATAGAGATGTGTCTCAATCTATTTGAGATCAAAGGGTAATCTGGGTATGACAAGAACATAATTTTTGAAACACTCATGCTGGTTAGACTACAATGACCAATACTAATGATGTATTTTTGCTGTCCTTGTTGATTGTGTGAGTTCTTGTTTAGCTACTGTATTCTTTAGTTCCGTCTGTCTACTGAGAATTCATTCACCTGTATGAAGGTTTGGTTAGCCCAGGAAAAAAAACTAAAAAAAAAGGCTATTGTAGTCAATGGGTATCAAATCTTGTTATTTTTTTCTTGCCTTTTTAATGGCATTTTTTCAGGAAAAATGGCAATGGGTAACTGGGCACTGCCATGGAGGATATGTATCAATGTAAAAAAGTATTTTGAAAACAGTTCAGAGGGGGGAGGGTGTTTTAATACAGCATAAAAGGCAACTTCATTCTGTTTTAGAGATAGCAGCACACTTGTTGCTGAATGACAGATCTCTGCCAGCATCTTTGTAAACAAATGGTCCGAGGAGCCTATTTGTTTACATGCAGCAGCCAGATGAGGATCTGTAATTTGTGCTAAATATAGCAGCAGGTTAACATTATCAGGCAAAGCCTGTCAATTGGTCTACATTGCTGTGCAATGAACCATCATGGTTGACAAGAATCTACATTGCTGAATGATGGGATTGACATTGGATTTACATCAGGGTTCTTTGTTTATTTTTAATTAAAGGATGATGTGGGTGGGGAAAAATTAGAAGTCATCCAGTTTTTAAGATTCCAATCAATTATGATGAGCAACTCCTGATGATGTTTTCCTGCTTCAATGATAACACGACTATAATGATGCTTCCCCTTCCACTTCCCTGGTTGAAAATTATAGATCCTTAGCACTGCTGGAATGTTAACAACAGTGGCAAGGATCCTGGGTGACATTATTGACCAAATATGGTCAATAAATGATGTAAAAAAATGACATCATCCAGGTTCCCTGGTTGAGAATCAGTGTAGTGTCATAAATACTGTATATTGTATATATATATATGAATTAAGTATTTTAGTTTCTATCAGAAGATAATAGAGATAATTAGAAAGAATAGTTATACTTCCTTAATTGACGTATGTTTTTTGTTCAATTATCCAAGGTAATATCTGGGTTTGAAAGGGAATTGTGATGTATACAAAGTGGTTTTATTTCATTTTGTGGCTATTGAGGAGATAGCTCTCTGAAAGTTTTTGCGCCCTGAGTTGAGCTTTGTATAAAAACCTATAAAAAAAAAAAAAAAAAAAATGCTTCCCCCAATCGCTTACCCCATATCCTACTCCCATGGTGTTCTCACTTCTCTTCTACCTATTTTATACCATATCTATGATCACTTCCATAGTTCTACCTTTATTTATTCTTTAATTCTTCCTATTTATTTTTCCAATAATATTCAATTTTATTCTATTCCACAGCTGTAGAGGGTTCCTCTAATCAACTAGACCATATTTTTTTATAGTTGGTTGTACAGCCTCTATTGCAGTATGCTTCTTTATATAAGGGTAAATTACTATTTACCAAATTCTTCCAGAAAACTATTGATGGAGTAGCTACTTTTTTCCAATTAAGCGAGATGGCTTTTCGCGCATAAAACAATAATAAACTGATTTGTGTTTTTTTATATCATAGTTAGAGTTGAGCAAACCCGAACTGTAAAGTTCGGGTCCGTACCGAATTTTTGGGTGTCTGGGACCCGGACCCGAACCCGGACTTTTCAAAAAAAGTCCGGGTTCGGGTCTGGGGTTCTGGTATTTTATTCCACGTCTTGAAAAGCTGCCAAGGGCAGCCAATCAACAAGTGTTTCACTGGTTTTCCCTAGAAGCCATCACAGCCATGCCTACTAATGGCATGGCTGTAATTGGCCAGTGCACCATGTGACCCAGCCTCTATATGGGGCTGGAGGCACCGTACTGCATATCATATGCTCTCAGGATAGTTTAGGGAGAGGATGCTGCTGGCTCTGTGAGGGACTGATTGCAGAACATCTCATCCTGCATTACTGAACGATCTGGACTAGGGAGAGATACTAGTACTGGTGCTTTCAGGGACAGATTTCACACCTCACCCTGCTGCACAGAACGATCTGACTGGACTAGGTAGAGTTTGTTGCTTTAAGGGAAAGATTATTCTTTTAAAATCATCATCAAGTTGTACAGGGAAAGGTTCCAGCTGTTGCTTTAAGGGAAAGATTATTCTTCTAAAATCATCATCAAGTTGTACAGGGAAAGGTTCCAGCTGTTGCTTTAAGGGAAAGATTATTCTTCTAAAACCATCTCCAAGTTGTACAGGGAAAGGTTCCAGCTGTTGCTTTAAGGGGAAGATTATTGTTCTAAAATCATCTTCAAAGTGTGTTGTAAAAGCCTATTTCAGGCACATAGTGTGTGGGAAAAGCCTGTTTCCGCCGCATAGAGCCATATTAGTGTTCTAAAATCATCTTCAAAGTGTGTGGGAAAAGCCTGTTTCAGCCGCATAGAGCCATATTAGTGTTCTAAAATCACCACATCCACCTCCATTTTTTTTTTAATGTGATTTTAGCTTAAAAAATATTTTAAGTTATTTCCCTATCCCCATTTCTTTGTAGGGCACTTGTCCGACCCTTACCCCCAATTTCCCCCCTTTTGCAGACCTCTAGGACTTTCCAGGACTTTGTTACAGACATTTTTGTGCCTAAAAGTTCGGGTCCCCATTGATTTCAATGGGGTTCGGGGTCCCGGTCAAAGTTCGGGTCAAGTCTGGATCGAACCCGGACTTTGTCCCGAAGTTCAGCCGAACCTGCAGAACCCAAACTTCCAGAGGTTCGATCAACTCTAATCATAGTAATCGTATTTCTTAGCAGTCCCAATAAACATATCTCCATATTTTTTCCAGTGTAACCGAAGTAACTAAGGTTAACACCTCCAATACCTCTGTCCAAAAATTACCAATTTCCAGACATATATGAGAAAAATCTCCTGGTATATACCTACATCTCCAACATCTCTGGGAGTGTAATGTACTCATTGTATACATTCTATAGGGTGTGTATTAAGCCTGATGAATTATTTTAAATTGTATTAGTTTGTCTCGAAAGGAGACTAATGTTTGAGCCGGTAATTTCCATATCTCCTGCCAATCATCTTCATCTAAATTTGGAGCATCCCGGGCCCAACGTGTCCGGAGTTCTTTCATGCCAGGCAATGACACTTCCATAAAGTGAGCATATATTCTTGATATGGCTTTTCCCCTTCCCTCTTGTCTTATCACCCTTTCCAAGGCAGATTTCGACATATGTGGAAATCCTCCTGGGAACTGACTTCGTAGAGCATGAGAAAGCTGCATATATCTAAAAAGAAATTCCCTGGGGTGCTCTGTTCCGTAGTAAGTTGTGCAAATGATATCACATCTCCTTGATAAATCACTTAGCCCATGGTTTTTACCCCATATTTTACCCAGATTCCTGGGTCTGGGATACATCCTAAATGGGCCAGCTGGGGATTCCCCCAGAGGGGGGTATTTGGAGATAGGGATGGCCCAGAAGGTTTTTCATAGGTCAATCCCATCTTCCAAACCCTAATAGTTGTTACCATAGAAGGAGCCAGAATATATAACGCTTTTGGACCTCTATACAGGAGCAATTGCAGGGCCTCTATAGATTGTACTACCGAAGCTTCGAAAACTATGGAAGGATTATACTTATCTGAATTTAGCCATCTTATTGCTGTTGCTAATTGTGCCGCAAGATAATACTTGTGGGTATCAGGGAAGGCCAATCCTCCCTGCAATACTGGGTGTATTAACGTTGATAATTTATATCTGGGCATCTGATTTTTCCATAAAAAAGAGGAAAAAATACTGTGTAGTTGTGAGAAAAAAGTTTTTGTTAACCACTATGGGGAATTCCTAAACATATAAATGAGTTTTGGGAGAATTTTCATTTTTATTAGGTTTATACGTCCCAATAGTGATAAGGGTAATGTTTCCCAGGCTTTCAATCTTACTCTAGCTTCCTGTACCACTGGAGCTATGTTTAAAGAAAAATACTCAGAGACCTGTCTTGAGATCACTATTCCCAAATATTTAAACTCGGTAACCCATTGTAGTGATATATCTGGTCTAGCTGTACTCTGTGCCCCCATATCTATAGCAAATAATATAGATTTTGTCCAATTTACCCTAAGACCTGTAACAACTGCATATTCATCCATTAAGTCCAGCGCTCCCTGTAAAGAAGATCCAGCATCATTTAGGAATAACAGAATGTCATCCGACTACAGAACGTCATAGGGCTACCCTCTCCTCCAGCCCCCCTATCCGTAGCCACCAAATATCAGGGGAGGCTCTAAGTGCCTCTGCTATTGGCTCCATGGTGATGGCAAAGAGGGTCAGAGAGAGAGGGCAGCCCTGATGAGTTCCTCTATGGAGCGGAAAAAAAATCTGACAATCTTCCTCCTAATTTAACTGCACACATGGGGTTTTTATAAATTATCTGTAACCAGAAAATAAATACTGTTGGAAATCCCATTCTCCTAAGGACCACCCATAGAAAAGGCCACTCAACCATGTCAAAGGCCTTCTTTATATCTAGGGAGGCCACTGTTCTAGTTCTTACATTTGTGTGTTGAGTATGTATATTTGTATGTAGTCTACGCAGATTAATATCTGTCGCTCTAATGGATCCGTCGCTCTAAGGATCTAATAACCTTCAGGACCTCCTCCATTGTTATGGGGCAAACTAGAGTCTTTCTCTCCCCATCCGATAACCAACCCAGGGCCACCCAGTCTAAAAGAACCGATAAGAAGAGTTGAGCGAACCCGAACTGTATAGTTCGGGTTCGTACCGGACTTTAGGGTGTCTGTGTCCCGAGTCCGGGTTCGGGTATTTTTTCACGCCTGTTGAATAGCTGCAGGGCAGCCAATCAACAAGCATTCCACTCGTTTGCCCTTAGAAGCCATCACAGCCATGTCTACTAATGGCATGGCTGTGATTGGCCAGTGCATCATGTGACCCAGCCTCTACATAAGCTGGAGTCACGTAGTGCTGCATGTCCCATCATCTCATACTAGTGTAGAGAAAGGATGCTGCTTCTGCTGTGAGGGACAGATTAGCTTTAGAAAATCATCTCATACTAGTGTAGGGAGAGGATGCTGCTGCTGCTGTGAGGGACAGATTAGCTTTAGAAAATCTGTTAAAAACAGCGATTTATTGGTGGGTGGGTGCTAGAGGAGATTTTTGTTTGCTAGAGTACATTTTGTTTGCTAAGCAAGTGCCTCATATAAAACCTAAGATTTTTTTCTGTTTGTTAGGTGGGCGTTTGCAGCCATTTTTGCAAGTGCAGTGCACTTGCAACTGCTTGTGTGTCAGGGACACTACTTTAATCGTGTTCTGTTAGCTCAGTTGGCAACATTTTGGCATATTTAAATGCTGCTTTTACATTGCAGTTAGACAAATTCAATTTTTTTTTTTTGTGTGCAAAATATTACATTTGCGTCCAACGGGGCATTTCTTGCACAAAATTAAAAGGTGCGTCTACATTGCTGGTTTAAACAAAAAAAATATTCTAAATACTACATTTGCAGCCAGCAGTGCATTTCTTGCACAAAAATAAAAAGTGTGTCTACATTGCTGGTTAAAAAAAAAATATTCTAAATACTACATTTGCTGCCAGCAGTGCATTTCTTGCACAAAAATAAAAAGTGAGTCTACATTGCTGGTTTAAAAAAAATATTCTAAATACTACATTTGCTGCCAGCAGTGCATTTCTTGCACAAAAATAAAAAGTGTGTCTATATTGCTGGTTAAAGAAAAAAAAAATATTCTAAATACTACATTTGCAGCCAGCGGTGCATTTCTTGCACAAAATAAAAAGTGCGTCTACATTGATAGTTTAAAAAAAAATATTCTAAATACTACATTTGTGGCCAGTGGTGCATTTCTTGCACAAAATAAAAAAATGCGTCTACATTGCTGGTTTAAAAAAAAAGAATAATAAATAGTGCTACATAGTACATTTACAGGCAATAGTGGAGTTTCAGCTGCAGCACGCACGGGTCACTCCACATCCACCTCCTCCTCCATTTTTTTATGTGATTTTAAGTTATTTCCCTATCCACATTTGTTTGCAGGGCACTTGTCCTACTCTTACCCCCATTTTGCTTCCTTTTGCAGCCCTCTAGCCCTTTCCAGGACTTTTTTAGAGCCATTTTAGTGCCCAAAAGTTTGGGTCACCATTGACTTCAATGGGGTTCGTGGTTGGAGGTCAAGTTTGGGGCCGAACTCAAATTTTATCGCAAAGTTCTGCTGAACCCTCCAAACCCAAACATCCAGGTGTCCGTTCAACTCTACTGATAAATCCTCTGGGCGGAAACCAGAGGGGAGAGAAGACGCATAGAGGGAACTATAGCATTGCCTGGAGGTATCTAAAATAGCATCTGGGGAGGAAACATTCTCCCCGTTGGGAGTAATAATTTCTGATACAGATGTGGCTGAATATTCATAATCCACCAACATAGCCAAAAAGTTCCCATTTTTATCCCCCTGTTCAAAGAGATTTTTTTTTACTTTTTTGTTGATCCAGACTAACTAGTTCCCCATAAATAGATTAAGATTACGTTGTGCCACCATTAGCAATTCAAAATTACTAACACTAGAATCAGTGCCATATAACTCTTTTTGACAGTCCACTATATCTTGTAAATGTCGCAGGGTAGATGTTTGATTCTTCCTGAATGTAGCTATGGTCGATATATATTGTCCCCTTACGTATGCCTTAAAGGCATCCCACACTATATCCAATGAAGATGTTCCCTCATTCTTTTCCCAGTATTCAGTTATTATGGGCGTATTCATTTTTTTAGATCTGGATAGATAACCCAATGTGAGCCCAATCGCCACAATGATGGATTTCTAGCGTCTGGCATATATGGTGACACTTTTAAAGGACAATGGTCTGACAAACCACTTGACAAATATATAGCTTCCTTAATATCTGCTAACATAGCTGGATTAGCAAATGCAAGATCTATTCTGGAAGATGTTTTATATGTAGTAGAAAAACAGGAGTACGCCCTTTTCCCCGGGTTCTTCCACCTCCAGATTTCTGTCACCCCTATCACCTGTGCCCAATTGTATAGTTCTGCAGAGTAATACGTAGGGGCCATGGATCTATCCAAGTCAGGAGATAAGATAGAATTAACATCACCCATCAAAAGTAATTTGGCTGGCAAATGCAAGATAACTTACTCCATAACCACATTTAACTGCTGTCATAACGTATTTTTGTTGCCAAAGCGTAAAAACTAATATAACATATTTATCTTGTGGGTCTATATATGTTTTTTACAATAATACATGGCAGAGATTTATTGATTAGAATCATAACCCCTCTAGCATAGGAGGAATATGTGGTATGATAGGCCTTCTGGATCCACCTTTTTTCCAATGACAGCAGTCTATCTCCCATTAAATGTGTTTCAATAGAATCATATGAGGGCTATACACTTTTAGATACTTAAACATCAGAGCTCGTTTAACCTTTGAGTTTAACCACCTAATATTCCATGATATAATAGAAAAAAAAATCCCTTTATATATAACCATAGTAAAAAAACTACTGTTTGTGTAGGATTTAGGAAGCAATCTATATTCTTAAACCCATTGATATGCTGACCATGTCTAAGCAAGTTTACACCATTTCCCTTTACCCTAACTAATGCATCATCTGACTCAAACTCCCCAATAACACAAAAACAAAAAACCAACCCTGCTTCCCTTCTTCCCTCTCCCCCGTCACTCACACAATAAAACATTTCGGGGGGGGGTAGAAAAAAGGGGGCCTTAGCCACACCCTAAAAAAAGAAACAGTCCTGGTTGCTACCATGACTGATATATCTCCCCAAAAAAAAAAAAAAAGGGAAGAACAAAAAAAAACCCCCCAGGAATGTATCTTTATTAAAGGAGGTAGTTCCTTGTATTCCTATAGACCGGAGCTAAAAAAGGGAAAAAATAATATATTTTTTTAGAAGAGCCACAATACACAAGTAAAGCCCAATAAATAAAAATAAAAAAAGAGGAACCCAAATACAGAAGGCCAGCTATATATTTAAAACTGTGAATCTTAACCTTTGTGTAACGTTCACAAAAAAAGGAGGGGGGGGTTTCACACAAAAAAAAAATATAGTTCTACTTTAAATAGTGAGTGATGACTAAGATCTTTGCTGTTCAGCCTGGTTGGTGCCACATGACCCCTTCTGCAAAATCCTCCATTGGGCCTTACTCCTCCCATTTGAATATGCTGCTATCTCCATCTCCATTAATTTCATCCGTACACTGCTTATCCACAAGAGTAACATAACTTAATAAATAAAAATTATATTACCGACTTGGTTTAATGGTGCAAACTGTGGGGCTGCTATTTCCATTTTAACATTACATAACTACTTTTATGAATTCCCGATCTGGCAAAAATATATAGATCAGGGATATGCAATTAGCGGACCTCCAGATGTTGCAGAACTACAAGTCCCACGAGGCATAGCAAAACTCTGATAGCCACAAGCATGACACCCAGGGGCAGAGGCATGATGGGACTTGTAGTTTTGCAACAGCTGGAGGTCCGCTAATTGCTTATTCCTGATATAGATTGTAAAATCAGAGCTCTCAAACTGCATGCTTGGTGCAGGTAAGTAACTCATAAAGTAGTAAGTAAAGGTTAAGGATTACAGCCCCCAGGGCTGTATCTTCACAAACAAGTCATTAGTGGTATCCCTACTCATACATTGACCTCATATTTGTGCATTTTCCTCTCTCGTATCAAAGGGGGCCATCTCCAATGCCTTAACCTTTCCATTTCAACATAATTTTAGATGCACAGCCTGAATATTTAATGAGAAAATATGGCTATGTACAAGTTGTATATTTACAAATTGTGAACAGAACAACGTTTTAATACACACCAATATGAATGTATACGCAACCACAAATATATTTGAAAGATTATGGATTTATATTAAGTAATTTTCTACTATTGCAACGTAATTTTGAAATGCCACTTCAACAAAACAAATTAGAATCACATTAGTATCATTAAAGCTTATACATTATGTATCAGGTGATGTCTACTGGAATGACATCATTGAGCTTAAGGCTTTTATTAATGCATAAGAAGAATACCCACAAGGGAAAAGGCTAATCTATTATTGACCTGTGTTTGATGGTTAGTGGGAGAAGAAGAGGGTGGTAGACCCCCTGAATATCTATCCTAAAACTTTAACTGTTAGCACAAAAAAAGTATCACATACAGTTTCAGCTGTTTTGTTACAAGTACATTAATATGGCTACAATTGCTTTATAATGTCCCCTTCCTATTAATAAAACTGACAACAGCCATACAATGGCAATTGAAAAAACAATAAATGTAGGTAAATATGTGTCTGCTTGTTTCTTATTTCTGCATTCTCCTTATTATTGCCAGCCAGCTTATACATCCTTATTCTGTGCTTGTCATTGATGATGTCTCAAACCCAAACTTCTGCATGTGCCATATGGGATTTGACATGTTTTTTACACATAAGGTGCATGAGCCTAATCTTGCGCATGTGCCATACAAGATCCAGAGTGGTTTGTTACTGAAAAATAACTGCCCCAGATCTTACACAGCACATGAATGAGCTCCGGTACAATCTACCTGGAAGACTCTGGTGGTTTAGCCTTCCCAGGGGACAATCTGAGGCCCTGGCCATGTCGCCAGTGCTTACTGAAAACCAGAAAGTGTCAGAAAAAAATATTTTAAAAAAACTTTGTATGACTGAATTATGTTTAGGTATGTGCATGCAGGGCTACAGAAACCATAGGTTCTTGGGTTTACAGGTGTAAAAGTCTGCTTTATGCTAGAAGTAACTTACTTACTTAAAGAAGAGTAAGTGTATGGAAAAAAAGAATGTGTGTATGGAAAAAGAAAACATCTTCTATATATCTTTAATTACTACAGAACCACTTACTGGAAAAGTGAACATATTTTTTGTTTTATTTCTACTATATATTTTCAGGTTTCAAAGATGCAACCTTATAGACTGTAGGATTGCAACTAATTCATCTCAGGTTAGGTATCTATTGATTTAACTCACAATATACGCCCCAGAAGCATATCTAATAACAATGAGACTATGTTGTTTAATAGCTTTCAATCAGCTGCATTTTTATGACAAGTCATTTTAAGACACCATGCTCTGTTGAAAGAAATCTGCAGAATTTAATAGGTTAAAAGAAGATCCACCAGGAATTTATGATTTTGCAGTAGTTCATCACACACTGTGTACTTATTGATTTCATTCCCTATGTATGCCCCGAAGCTGTTCTAATAACAAAGAGTATGGGATGTTCAATAACTTTCAGTCAGGTCCTTTTGACAAGTCATTTTAAGAAGCAAAATGTGCACAGCATTGTTGTATATTAAATATCTGACATCAAATTTATATACAGGACGCTGTGGGCAATTATTTTGGTAAACCAAGAGAAGGGATTGCATTCACAAGGGAATAGGGGATGAAATATTTTACAATTGTTATTTACTGTTGTAGTACTAGGCATTGTCATAACTGTAAAATGATCTAAAAGGCCTCGGGCTGAAGTCTAATATAAACTTAAAAATGCTAAGTAAAACACAGCAAATGGATTAATGCACAGCTCTGCAAAATGGCAGTAACGCTATGCTGATAAATTTAATTTTGTTTTTCATTTAAAATAGGTTTTTGACAAAAGGAATCAGGTTATTTAGGTAAAGCTGATGATATTGCTATAGGTAAATTTTGCAAAAGTTGGCGCTTTAGCCTAGTGAAAAATGCATTGGTGTAAGAGAGAAGATGCCAAAATATATGTATTCAAACATAATTTCTGGTCATTCATCCAGCAATATTCTATGGAATTAATAAACCACAAACTTGAAACTTTTGTATTTCAACCCTGATGTTTAAATATATTATTAGGGCAACACTGTCACCTGCTCAAAGACCACTATCCATAAAGTCACAATTCCACATTGTACATTACTGTAGAGCATGTTTAACACACATCATTTATTCTGTTTCTGTTTTATTGGATAAATACATCATACTACAGCTCCATGCACACTGACTTAAGAATCGCTGCTTCTGCAGGAGTTTTGTATTCTGCCTGTAGAAGCAGCTCAATGCTATCCTATGTGTCCACGCACATTAGAATGATTAGATGCAGATTTTGAGCTCAGCATTTAGAGGCTGGAAAAAAAACCCTTCTGGTTTGCATTGGCAGAAAAAAATGCTAAACTCTCCTAAACTCGCCTAAAACTGTGTACAAAAATGCTCTACATGAGTGTTTTTTCTGCCAAGGGAACTGGCATTTTTTTAAGCCCAATGTGTATGGAGCCTAACATTACAGACTGCTGATCATGTTATTATCCTTATTAACCACTTGTCTACCTGGGCAATATTTTTATTTTTCACACACAACTACAATTTAAAATCTGTATTTTTTTGCTAGAAATTACTCTCATTGTTTATGCCACATGATATTTCTACAGAAATGTATCAGGAACAATAAATAAAATGAATTCATCATTTCTCAAATGAAGATCATATCTTAACCATGAATAGTTGCCCTAGAATAATTGCTCTCACTCTGACAAATTTTGGGGTTGCAGTCCATGAGTTTACCTATAGTTACAAAGTGGGTCCCATAATTGTTAGGGTTTAAGTGATGTAAACAAATGCATAGCACTTTTACCATTAATTGCAACAAGGTTGTCAAAGGGAAATCTTTGTGTTACCAAACAGAGAGGTGGTAATGATTTCTTTCAATTTATATATTTTTTTACATATCTATAATATTGTGCATCGGCTTGCATTTTCATGATTCGGAACATTTCGAAAATTAGTGCAAGGATAATCATGTGCAATATACGACCATTGTATCTTAAACATATGTTGATATTTGCCTTGTGTGAGATAGGATTATTTTATTTTCACCATGCATGTGTTTCTTCAAGACAGCTTTGCTTTCTTCCTTTATTTCATAATAATCTCAAGACATAGAATCCTCAATTAGTGGTGACTGAAGTTAATTATGTAAAATCTATCCTTATCAGCCAATCAGAAATCACAGGAGAGGGGAGAGCATATTGTTGAAAAATCTGCTACAGGTGCTGCTCTGTAGATTAAGAATAACACAGAAACCAAAATGTTGTTACTGCACCACAATCACAGACTGGCACTAGGAACTCATCTTATTTATGTTATTAACCTCTTCATTATGTTCAAGAACCTCATGTGTAGATGTGTAGGAAGAATGGAACTGCTTTTTCTTTGTTGTAAGCAATTTGATACTATCAGATGATCACTTTTCCACTATAAGAGATAGATATCTGGGAATACTATATAATAGTGTAACAGTAGTTACATTCAGACCACAGATGCCCAAGGTGTCAACTCAGTCATATTAGTAGGGCATGTACAATTGTATATGCACTTTCATGAGTGTGTTGGAATGTAAATGTTACTGTAGAACCATTAAGCATATGTATTGTGATAGAGGGAAAATGTAATTATTAGAGTTGAGTGAACCAGAGCTGTAAAGTTCGGGTCCGTACCGAACTTTGGGGTGTCCGTGACCCGGACCCGAACCCAGACATTTAAAAAAAGTTTGGGTTCGGGTTCGGGTATTTTATCCTGCCTGTTGAATAGCTGCAGGGCAGCCAATCAACAAGCATTTCACTGGTTTGCCCTTAGAAGCCATCACAGCCATGCCTACTAATGGCATGGCTGTGATTGGCCAGTGCATCATGTGACCCAGCCTCTGTATAAGCTGGAGTCACGTAGTGCTGCATGCCACATGCTCTCAGGCTAGTGTAGGGAGGGGATGCTGCCGGTACTGTGAGGGACAGATTGCAGATATAATAACATCTCATCCTGCATTACGGAACGATCTGATTCTGGACTAGGTAGAGATTACTACTACTACTGCTTTGAGGGACAGATTGCAAATCTCATCCTGCATTGCAGAACGATCTGATTCTGGACTAGGTAGAGTTTACTACTCCTGCTTTTAGGGACAGATTGCAGATCTAATAACATCTCATCCTGCATTACAGAACGATCTGATACTGGACTAGGTAGAGTCTACTGCTTTGAGGGACAGATTATTGTTCTAAAATCATCTCCTAGTTCTATAGGGTCAGGTTCCTACTGTTGCTGTAAGGGACAGATTATTGTTCTAAAATCATCTCCTAGTGCTATAGGGAGAGGTTCCTGCTGTTGCTGTAAGGGACAGAATATTGTTCTAAAATCATTGCCTACTGCTATAGGGTCAGGTTCCTGCTGTTACTGTAAGGGACAGATTATTGTTCTATAATCATCTCCTAGTTCTATAGGGAGAGGTTCCTGCTGGTGCTGTAAGGGACAGATTATTGTTCTAAAATCGTCTCCTAGTTCTATAGGGAGAGGTTCCTGCTGCTCCTGTAAGAAGTCCTGCAGAATAGACATTTAGACCGGCCTCACACAGCCATTGGTATACTAGTTTTTTTGAATATGCCTCAATATTTGGGGGCTACCCCAATTAGGAAAAAAAAAACAAACAAACAAAAAGTATTGGCTACCTCCTCCTCCTCCTCCATGGCCTAGTCAACCTCTAGGCTCCTACTCCACATCCACCCCCCCTTCCCATTTTTATTTTTTTTATTTGATTTTAAGTTATTTTCCCTATCCCCATTTTTTTGTAGGGCACTTGTCCTACTCTTACCCCCATTTTACTTCCTTTTGCAGCCCTCTAGCACTTTCCAGGACTTTTTTACAGCCATTTTTGTGCCGAAAAGTTCGGGTCCCCATTGACTTCAATGGGGTCCGGGGTCAAGTTCGGTACCGAACCCGAACATCCAGGAGTCCGCTCAACTCTAGTAGTGATACATTATATATTTTGCTTCATTAGTTTTGCTGCTTATCCCGTAAGCTTATTTTGTTTTTCCGTACAAGTTTTACATGGAATCAACGTTTGTGCACAAGCTGTTTGACAGAAAGGCATACAAACCATGGCTCTTTCAACTAAAAAAAAAATACACTTTTAGTTATTAGGAATGTGTGTGTATTCCATCACTATTAGTTAGAGTGATGGAATGCACATACATACCAGTTCTAGTACATGCATGCCGGTCTTTTTGGTTCATTAAGGTATCTGTATTGGAATTTTAGTGTGGCATAGTGCATTTTACAAAGCACATGTGGCAGATCCTTAGTGGGTTGTCTGATCTTGTCAGGTGTCATTGCTAAGCACGCATTTTAACTCAAATATACTAAAAATATTGGTATTGGACCATCCAAAGAAGGTGATAAAGGTACCACACGCAGGGGCATGGCAAGTGACAGAAAAAGAGTTGCTGAAGCAGGAAATATGTGAAAAAATGGTAAATGCTTGGATTAAAGAAAAGTAAAAGCAAGAGAAGTGTTGAGTTACAAAGAAGAGCGGTACATGTAAATAATTATTTTGGGTGAATGTGTTTAATTTATATATACTGTAAACTCTGACTCATTGTACTGCATCTCACATCTTTTCCTAGTTGTACAATTCTTCAGCAAGCATAGCTTTTATTATATTTGTAAACAGCAAGCATAACAATACTAGACATCTGTTTCCTTGTTACATTTTCAATCATTGGTAGGAGGTAAACGTATTGTAAAACTGATGATTTGTTTAAAAAAAGCAAATATTTATCTAACTTTTTTCTGTACATAATGGTATTGGCTAAGTCAGTAAACTTGCTGAAATTAGTGTTAAGCAGGAGAACATATCTAACATAATCAAATGATCATTTCCAGTACTGTAATAAGATCTACAACTGAATGTTACTAATACTGTTTTGTTTTTGCTTTTTTTTAGTTTGTGGAAGACTTTGGGAGCAAGAGTGTATGTGTGTGGTGAAGCTGGAGCTGTGGCCTTAACAGAAGTGTGCAAATGTGTTAGACCTATATGAATGAAGAAAAGAACAAGATTTAAATTGATCTAAGCCTTCTAAAGCTGCAAACATTGAGTATATTATTTTCAGTCCTGTTTCAGTCTTTTAATTTAAGAAAAGTGCAGCTGTATGATCTGGACCGCCAGATCTGGAGCTACTGTAATGAAAGTGTTATTGTGTGTAGCGTACCCAAAGACAGCCATACTGGCCATTAGAGATGGGCCAAACTCCCCTGGTTAGGTTTGTGCCACAGCTCTAGAACATTGCAAAAGTTCAGACCTGAACAGCGAACACCATTGAAGTCTAAGGGACCCAAACTTGAAAAATCAAAAGGCACCATTATAAAGGCTTATATGCAAGTTATTGGCAGTGATTTTAAAGATTCTTAAAGTGAAACAATAAAAATGAAGAATTCCTTTAAATATAGTGTCCGGGGAGTCCCCTTAGTCTGTCTGTAAAGTGACACATCTGTACCATGTATAGAACCTGCTGCAGCAAAACTGACATTTCTAAGAAAAAAATACATTTAAATAGATTTTCCCTGCAAGCTTTCTTTATTTTGTAAACAACAGCTTGGGGACTCAGTCTGTATGATGAGGCCACAATTTTGTGCGCTCAGAACAAGATTACAGATTTTCTTGGATCAATTTTGGTGTCTTTTTAGCAGACTTTGGATGGAAATAACAAAGTTTTGAACCACAGTGAGCATTTTTTTTAGCTAAGGTCTGGTGTCTCTTTTTCAAGTAACAGGTATGGAAAAATTGGTCTTTGGGTGTTGGTGGTGCCTTCACACCATAACACTATAGAGGTATGTTTGATGAAAGGAAGAATTGGCCTTGCTGTAAAGAATTGAAATTTGATGCCCCTGTCAAACAGTTGCGGAAAAATCGGTCTTTGGGTGTTGGTGGTGCCTTTACCCCGCAACTTTCTAGAAGTACTCTTGATGAAAGCAAGAATGGGTCTTGCTGTAAAAAATGTACATTTGATGCCCCTGTTACACAGTTGCAGAAAAAATTGGACTTTGGGTGTTGGTAGCGCCTTCACCCCATAACCTTCTAGAGGTACTCTTGATAAAAGCAAGAATTGGCCTTGCTGTAAAAAATTTAAAATTGACACCCCTGTCACAGAGTTGTGGAAAATGTGGTCATTGGGTGTAGGTAGTACCTTCACCCTGTAACCTTCTAGAGGTACTTTAGATAAAAGCAAGAATTGGCCTTGCTGTAAAAAAAAAATAAATTTGATGCAAACAGGTGCAGAAAAAAATGTTCCTTGGGTGTTAATTGTGCCCATGAAACAAATACCAAAAAATGACTTCAAGATAAAATCAACACCCACAAAGCTAGGCAGCCTAGACAGTTTTACAGAGATTCCAGATCCCAATAACACGTAATCAATGACATTGGCATCAAGGGCTTGGTAGCTGCTGCTAATCCAGGGCTGATTCAGTTTGACAAATGTCAGCCAGTCAATGGGAGTCTGTGGACAGACGCACTCTTTTATCTGTCACAAAACCTTCGGCAGCACCGAATGCCCATTCAGAAAGTACGCTGGATGCAGGGCAGCCCAGCAACTCAATTGCATACTAGGCTAGTTCTGGCCAGTGGTTTATTCTCATGACCCAGAAACCCAGTGGATCGTTTACTAGAAAGCTCTCCATGTCTGGTTTCAACCCTAGATAATCTTCCATCATATGATGCAGATTCTGCCGCTGCGTGGAGGACTAAAAATATTTTGGAATGCATTGAGGCAGCCCCCTTCTTCACCACTCCTCCTTTGACCAACAGGAGCCTCAAAACTAGCTTTTCCATAAGACTGTAACCTACCAGAGTCTGGAAAGGCATTATATAAACTCCTCTTTAAGATGACCTCAATATTATTCATCCTGTGCTCCCTCTGCGAGGGCAGGATGATTTTCAAGACTTCCTCTTTTAATGGTGGTCAAGGAGGGTTGCCGACCAATAATGATCCTTATTCTTGATGCCACAAATTCTCGGGTCCTTACACTGGCTTTGAAGAATAAGGGAGCCCATGATCCCTGCAAGTTTGTGGAGGAATGAGAAGCAGAGTGTTCTGGGTCACTGGGGATTACAGTATCTGGAACTGCCTCCGCCCAGCCAAGTACTACTACCAATGTTTCTGGGGACTGAAAACCATCTCTTAAGGTTTGACGTATGTCTTCCTCTGCTTCAATGCCTCCAAATCTGCAGGAATCCTCCTCCTTTTCCCTTTCCTCTTGTATGTTCTGTGGCTTTGCAAGAATGTTGTCTGCATAAAGCAGGCCTTGAGAGGAAAGGAAGTCCTCCTCTTCCTCCCGCTGCTCTTCCTCGAGTGCCTTGTCCATAATGCCACCCAGAGTATGCTCCAGGAACACAAGAGGGATAGTGTCACTGATGCATGCATTGTCATGGCTCACCATCCTTGTTGCCTCCTCAAATGGTGATAATACAATGCATGCATCCTTTATCAGCAGCCATTGGCGTGGGAAAAAAATCAGAGCTGCCCTAAGCCTGTCCTTGTGCCATACTCACACAGGTACTTGTTGACAGCCCTCTGCTGCATGTGCAGCTTCTGCAGCATTGCCAAAGTTGAGTTCCACCTGGTGGGCATGTCATAAAACAGGTGGTTTAAGGGCAAGTGAAATTCCTGCTGCATTTCAGCCATCCAAACACTGGCTGTGTATGAGTGCATGTGCATGAAAGGGCTACAGACTCTTCTGTCCTGCCTTAGAAGATCTTGCAAACCTGGATATCTGTTTAAGAAACGCTGCACCACCAAATTGAGGACATGTGCCAGGCCTGGCACATGTGTCAATTTTCCCTGTTGTATGGCACACAGGATATTAGTGCCATTATCACACACCACCATTCCTGGCTCAATCTTTTGTGGTGTGAACCACCTCAGGGCCTGCCCCTGCAGAGCTGAAAGAATCTCTGCTCTGGTGTGGCTCCTGTCCCCTCTTGCTCCTCCTGGCATCTTTTAGCCTGACTCATTGAATGGCCCCTTGAACGCTTAGGGGGTACTGGTGCTTCATAGGACAATCCAGCAGAGGAGGAGGAGGGGGTGGGGCTAACATCATCACATCATCACCACCAGTTGTATGGAGACGTGGCAGAAAAACAAGCTCCAGTACTGAGCTCTGTCCTGCATCCTTCTTAGTTGCAAGCAGAGTTACCCAGTGTGCTGTGAACTAAATATATTGTCACTGACCATGATTTCTGGACCATGTGTCAGCAGTAATATGGATTTATTTTCTGGCTGACTGTCTTGGCCAACAATGCCAAAACATTGCCTTCCATGTGATGGTACAGAGCTGGAATGGCCTTACGTGCAAAAAATAGCGACTGGAAACCTGCCATTGTGGTACAGCACATTCTGCAAATTCATGTATGGGGCAGAATCCTCCAGAAAGAAAGGCAGGAGTTGTAAAGCCAGCAATTCGGTCAAGCTGGAATTTAGATGCTAGGCATGTGGGTGGCAGGAAGTGTATTTTATTACACTGTAGCAGCTGGGGCATAGAAATTTGCCAGCTGTACTCTATAGCTGGTGGGGTGCTGCTGGCAGATGTGCTGCAAGCACCTGTGACTCTCTTTGCTATACTCTCATCTGGGAGGAGATATGAAAGGTGAGGAGTGAGAAGGAGAAGAATTGTGTTCCTTGTGTTTGGCATTCAGGGGCTTTTGCCAATGGGCTGAGTGGTGGGAAGTTAAATGCCTTTGCAAACATGTGTACCCAATGGCTGGTGTTTTTACCACGTTTGATCTGCTTGCGGCAGAGATTGCAAATTGCAACAGTGTGATCAGCCGCCCATGTGCCAAAAAAGGCCACACTAGTGTCAGATAGAGGATGAGGAGGATGGTTTAGGGAGCCATTCTACCACCTCTTCTGCATGCTGTGGCTGGATATTATGGGCAACATCACTAAACATCACTAAACAGAGGAAGTGTGCCCTGCCTTAGGACGGACCACGTCAACCTTTGCCTGTGGATGCAGACGCTGCTGGCCCCTTCATAGCTCATAGTGGCCCTGCTCTAGCTATCTCCACTCCAACAAACTGCAAAAGCTTCCTATGGGAAGAAACCATTTATTGTGTGGGACTGAGCCATGATTGGAGAACATTGTCATCGCTTTGTCCATTCAGGGCTCTAACAGTGCTCTAACAGTGCTCTGGTGCCCTAATTGTCAAAGCCCCTTACCCTCTCCTCACAGGATTTGACTGACAGCAGTGGGAGCCGATGGCTCCTGCTGCTCTCAGCAAAGCCCATGAATGCAGGAAGAGAAGCAGAGTGGGGTTGCTGGCAGGGAAAGTGCTAGATAGAGAGTGGTGTCAAGTAGGTGTTGGGGGGGGGGGGTGGTAGGAACAGACAGCTGAATGTTTACCTCAATGCAGAGAATGCATTAAGGTAAAAAAAAATCTGCCTTTGGAACCACTTTAACCACTTGCTGACCGGCCTATAGCACTTTTACCGCTACAGGACAGCAGCTGTGGGCAGGATCACGTATATAGATATGTGTGTGTGTTCCTGCACTTCTGCCTTCCGCCCCAAAATTGTCGGCCTTTTTTTGTTTATAACACAAAAAATAAAAAAGGCAGTGGTGATCAATTACCACCAAAAGAAAGCTCTATTTATGGGGAAAAAATGCATACATTTTATTTGGGTACAGTGTCGACCCCGCAATTGTCAGTGACAGTAACACCGTGTCCTATCACACAAAATGGCCTGGTCATGAAGGGGGGTAAATCTAATAAGTTGACATATACACATACACACACACACACACACACACACGCACACACACACACACACACACACTGGTGGATCAAATCTACAAACTCTGTTGGGATCTAAAGCTTCTGATACTGTCCTAGATGCTTGCATCCCCTTCTACATACAGTTTCCACCTCCTGGTCTCTTCAGGGGTACTTTGTCCCTGTAAATCTGAAGAGATACATTAGTGACTTAGCAACCAGGGATTGAAACATTTGCTTTGTTACTGACTCTATAAGCATAGAGATTGAGTGTGCTGTTTCCATTTGCCTATTTGGATCATGGGTTACTAAGAGTACAGAAGCCTGAGGATTAACATGCCATTTAGGTGACAAGCATTTTTAGACAGAGGTTGCTAATGGTAGCCTACCCATTTCTTTCAGTACAGATTTCCTTAAATGGAAAAAATATACGTGTAATCATCAATTACATCTTGAGCTTTAAAGCAATTTAGAATGATAACATTTTCTGTAACTGCTGCAGAAGGACTCAGATCCAGTTTGCAGATAAAGCTCTCCTACACCATGAATTCCAATATCTGTGTTCCTATTTCAACAAGATTGCTCTGTGGACCAACTTGTATCTTATTGAGCTCTGCTAACAGAAGCCACCGACTGCTAAGAGAGATATAGAAAAAGATTAATTCAGGATTTTAACTCACATTAGGGACAACCTGTGCTCAGTTTCAGTGGTTTTTAAAACCACTTCAGTCTCACTATTTCATATGTCCAATGACAAAAACAGGTTTGAAACAATCAATATTTTACAACCCAAGTCACAGTCATGACTCTATGGACCTGAGTTACTAAGAGTGTGCTTGTGCTGCCTAAAAGGCAGTATTCATCCAATTTAAATCATGCACCCTTCCTCATACATGCAAATTATATTATTGTGTGGACAAACACAGTTATGCTCAGTGGACAGTCTCAGAGAGCTTGCTTTCCGCTTGTTTGTTACCTTGAGAAAGGGGGAGATTGATTACTGAAGAAACAGAAATGCAACAGAAATTATAACTCATTTCCATTATTGTTTATATATTATTACTATTTTGCTTGTAATAAAGCATTTCTTACCCTATTTTCCAAATTATCCAACATGAACATTTCCATAAAACAACAAAAAAAAATAGTATTACATTTTAAGAGTTGTGATTGTTTGGTCCTGTGGTAATCATCAGTAACAACTATAGGAATGTGTTGGACTATAGTAAAATTGTGTTTGCAAAGCCAAGAACATGCATACATCTTATTTTCTTTTGGTAAATAAGAGTAAGGTATCCTTGCAGTATTGCTTGGGAGCAAAATCCCAGTGAGCAAGCTAGTGACTTTAAAAAATTGCCAAAATGTGTATCTCACCAATTCATATGAGGGATCCAGAAATTTGTGAAATTCCACTATAAATTGTAAAACACTATAAAGCCTAACACAGTTGGCTTGAATATAACATACTATGTACAGTATATTTTGATAAAATATGTAATTTTTACACACCTACTTCTAATAAGGAGAATTTATCAAAATGAAAGATAGCAAAAGCAATACCCATAGGACAGAGACCCAAATCACAAGTATTGTCTAGCCCATTATTCTGTTCACCCCAACTAAGTTTGCCTTACTTTCAGCCACAACATAAACTCAATCAGCCATTATAGTTTACCATAATGAAAACTGTATGTATGTTGCAAAAAGCTTAAAGTGGAACTTTACCTTAAAAAATTGTAAGGCGGCAGAATTTTTACTGCAAAAGAGACATACTATGGGGGGAGATTTCCTAAATCTGGAGCACTCCGAATTTGGTGCAGCTGTGCATGGTAGCCAATCAGCTTCTAACTTCAGATTGTCCAATTAAGCTTTGACAATAAAACCTGGAAGCTGATTGGTTTCTATGCAGTGCTGCACCAGATTTTACACTCTCAAGTTTTAGAAAATCTCCCCCTGTGTTTCTTCTGCATTAAAGTTACTCAACTGCCTATCTGCACTGTACACTGAGCTGTGCACACGCAGCTCAGTGTAGAATTTGAGTGGGAGGGATGTCATCTCTGCTTGGCCAATGGAAGCAGCTGCAAATTAATTCCTGGAAGCCACCAGGCTGAAGATGTCAGTGGGGAACTCTGGGACATCACAGTAAAGGTCCTCTTTAAGGAGGATGGGTTGCCCCCATTAATCACCAGACAGCAACAGTCTTCTCATTGACACTATAAGGTTGATTTACTAAATACATACAAACTGTTAAAATTGCAAAAAAATTTTTTTAATTTTCAAGGTAATTTTCCCTTGGCTTAGTAACTTAGTGGCTTAGTGACTGTGGTGAAAAAGTGAACAGCTTATTTCCCTTTAGTAAACCAACCCCTATGTGCCACTGTGCTGTGCTGCATTCGTTATTTAATAAGCATCACCTAACACAGGATCGGCTATGTGCTGCTTCGTTTTATACTCCTTGTCATAACTAAATGTTAACAACTTTGTGTGGACAATTCTTAAGCACATACAATAGTTATTGGGCTTTTTCAATCTTTCCTAATGCAACCTGGTTCCTTGACATCAAATCTAAGGAAATGTTTACAGGAGTGGTTTCACTTTAATGCTGTCATTGTGACATGGCTGTACTGTGCACTTAAGTATTTTTTTCTACAGAAAGATACATTACAGTATATAAAGGAATGCGTATGGATCAAATTACCCTGACATGGATCAATGTAAGTCATTGGACTGTCTGAAAGTACTCTGTCTGCAATGATCAATCACAAAGCAATATGCAAGAAAGGAATAATATAATTCTTTGGCATTGAAACGTTCTTTTAGTAAGTCTGTCACTTCACATTTCAGTTAACAAACTAGCGAATAAAGCTCATCACTGGTCAAGCACCTCTATCTACAGAATACTAAACAGAAGGTCCTTTGTAGGATCACATGAAGAGGATAAATTTTACAAAAAAAAATTCAGAAATGTAGTACTCACTTTTGTGAGATAATGTATATATATATATATATTATTATTATTATTATTATTATACAGGATTTATATAGTGCCAACAATTTACCCATGATTTACAACTTGAGGGTAGACAGTACAAATACAATACACTTAAATACAGTAGGAATCAGAGGGCCCTGTTCGTTAGAGCTTACAATCTAAAAGGGGAGGTCAAGAGATACAAGAGGTAATAACTGTGGGGGATGTGCTAATTGAGAAGATAAATGTACAGTTGTTAGGTGGGAGCTAGATAGGCTTCTCTGAAGAGATAGGTTTTCAGGGATCGTCTGAAGGTGGACAAACTAGGAGAAAGTCAGGCAGATTGGGGTAGAGCATTCCAGAGAATGGGAGAGGCTCTGGAGAAGTCCTGGAGGCGAGCGTGGGATGAGGTGACAAGGGAGCTAGAGAGCAGGAGGTATTGGGAGGAGCGAAGAGATCGATTTGATTGGTGTTTTGAGAGCAGGTTGGTGATGTAGCTGGGGGCCAGGTTGTGAACTGATTTATAAGTTATTGTTAGGATCTTGAATTTAATACTTTGTTGAGTGGCAGCCAATGTAGAGATTGACATAGGGGTGTAGCAGATGCCGAGTGGTTTTTAAGGTGGATGAGCCTGGCGGCAGCGTTCATAATGGACTGAAGTGGGGATAGACTATTTAGAGGTAAGCCAGTGAGGAGGGAGTTGCAGTAGTCGAGGCGAGAAATGACCAGGGAGTGGATTAATAGCTTAGTGGTGTCATCGGTTTGGAAGGAGTGTATCTTGGAGAAGTTGCGGAGGTTGAGGCAGCAAATTTTGGATAGCGATTGGATGTGGGGCTGAAAGGTTAATTGGGAGTCTAGGATTACACCTAGGACCTTGGCGTGGGGGGACGGGTTGATAGTTGAGCCGTTGATTTTGACAGAGAAATCTGGGGAAGTGGCACGTGGGGGAGGAAATATTATAAGCTCGGTTTTGGATAGGTTGATTTTGAGGAAACATAGAAACATAGAAACATAGAAAAGTGACAGCAGAAAAAGACTGAGTAGTCCATCGAGTCTGCCCCTTTTTATTTATTTATTTATTTATTTATTTTTTACATTAACCTTGTTGTCTGACTATGGATTTATGTTTATCCCAAGCATGTTTGAAGCCATTTACTGTTGACTGTCTCACAACCTCTGTTGGTAGTTTATTCCAATCATCAACCACCCTTTCAGTAAAATAATACTTTCTAAGATTAGTTTTGAACTTCCCCCCAGTTAGTTTGAGGTCATGTCCCCGTGTTCTTGATTTTGGTTTCATATTGAAAAGACTGCCCTCCTGAACCTTATTCACCCCCTTGAGGTATTTAAAGGTTTCAATCATGTCTCCCCTCTCCCTTCTTTCCTCCAGACTGTACATATTAAGTTCCTGAAGTCGC
>BLSH010184297.1:295476-310645 GCA_018402905.1 Glandirana rugosa
GTTACAAACTAACTCGTTACAATCTATATCAAACTTTTTACAGAAGGGTCTTGAACACCTCAAAGCCCGTAAGGGTATCTTACACCTTCTATCAGGGGAAAGGAGGCGTAAAGGAGGTCGTTACCAAACCCTTGACGCCTCTCTTCACTCGGTTAAATCGACCTCAGTCTATGGTAGAATTACACTAAAAACACCTCTAAAGTGCATTCCACCTCGATGTTCATCAAAAGACTTAACAGGAATTCCGGAAGTTGGTAACATCCAGACACTTCCAAACAGGCTCCAGACAAAGGGTAACATTTATCCCTGCCCTAAACTCTTTATAGACAAAGACTACCTCATCCAATATCTTATATCATTAAGGAAAACCAACACTCAAAAACAATCACTCTATCACGGTACGTACCCATACTTACCAGACCATATCTTCCACATTCTATGGGAATGCCCGAAACTCCACAAGTTCTGGGAAGACATTTTTCAAACTATATCTAACATTGCTCAATCAAACATTGAACCAAATCCAAGTCTAGCTCTCCTATCCCTAGGCACAGACTCCCTCCCGGGATTTTCCAGATACGCAAACACCCACATACTCCTAGCAGCCAAGCTAACCCTAACCAGACACTGGACAGACCCTGAACCCCCCTCTATAGAGGAAGTGTTCTCGGTAACAGACACACACTACTCCTACGAGACGATAATGACTTCATCAGCAGAGCACGCACAGAAACTAGCTAGGCAGTGGGCACCTTGGCGAAGATGGTACTATGACTTCCAAACTCATACCGCATAATTAGAAAGCGCTAACTCAACTCGGAAAGGCAGACATAGGGAAAACACGACACACAGGATAGACACTCTACCAACTCTGAGTAAGAGACGGTTCAACCCACGACCCGGACTAGAAATGTTCCTATTGAGGAGTCCGGGAAGTGGGGAATAGGACCAAACCCGCATTAGTATGCCCAGATAGCGCACACACAATCTCTCCATCACTAAGGAGCAAGACGTGGCAAGGAGCAAAGAGATGAGGTGGTCAGAGAAGCTTGCAAAATGCACTAGATTTGCAACTGACTCTAGGTTCATCACCCTAACTGATAACTCTGTTAAGTGAATCCCCCTGGGGATACAAATTACTTCTTTACAATAATCTTTGTAACCTGTTATGTTATATTTCCTTTTTCTCCATTGTACGCTTACATAGTTGTATACTACATGGGAGCCTGGTTATCCCAATATGTTATGTAAACAACATATAATGAATGATGATACTCTTGTCAACATGTTGTAACTACAATCTTTCAATAAAAATTTAATGAAGAAAAAAAAAAAAAAAAAAAAGACCAATGTTACCACTCCAGTGGGCTCAGAGCCAGAGCTGTATGAGAGGTCTCCTTCTACAAAAGACAGGCTCTACTACCAGGTACATGACTCCACATTATAGTATCAGACAGCCATGTCGGAGCCTGCAGGAGGAAATACATCCATGAAGGAGATCTGCCAGCACCTCTCTGCTCTGACACAAGCTGTCCAGTCCTTGCAGGAAGGCTATACCAGATTGGAGGCATGGGTCCAGATTGTTTCCAGATCATTTCACCATCAACCAGCATGGCATCCACCTCTGCATCTCCTGCCGCATCTGCACAGGCCAGCTCCGGACCCTCTGTGGTCATGCTCCCTCCAGAACCCAGAGTTCCTACTCCAGAGAGATTCTCCTGGGACCAGAGCAAGTTCCAAGCCTTTCACAATGCCTGCCAGCTGTTCTTTGCCCTTCAACCTTGGACATTCTCACTGGAGGATGAGTAGGATTTGTTGTTTCCCTACTCCAAGGGGAACCACAGGCCTGGGCTCACAGAATGCTGGAAGAAAACAGTGGACAAGTACAGACTTTACTAGCCTTGTTTGATGCCATGGCCCAACTATACGATGATCCGCAGCACACCACCACCACAGAAGCTGCTCTACATGTGCTCCAGCAAAACCGCAGAGCGGCTGAAGATTATGTTACAGACTTCAGATGCTGGAGCACCGACACTCACTGGAACGAAGAAGCTCTGCGACACTAATTCCGCATGGGTCTCTCTGAAAGACTGAAAGACGAGCTTGCTAGGGTAGGAATACCCAATAATCTGGAAGAACTGATCACTCTAGCCATACAGATTGATCAGCGACTCCATGAGCATCCATTTGAGAGATCTGTCCAGCCTAACCGGCCTACCTGGATGTTGCCCAGAGTTCCAGTCCATGCCTCTTCCAGTCCAGTTATGACCATGCCTGTTTCCAGCAACGCTGACGCACCTGAACCTATGCAATTAGGACTGATGCGACTGGCAGTGACACCTGAAGAGCGTCTCCATCGCCGACAGAACAACCTGTGTATGTACTGCGGAGAAACTGGCCACTACGTCCGCAACTGTCCTGCTAAGACCTGTAAGTCACCAATGCCATCTTCTGCTCCTACCAGTCTATCTACCTTGTCTGCCAACGCCACTCATCTTATTTTACCCCTCTGATTTCAGTTGCCGGGAAGAACAATTCTGGTGAACGCTATCATTGACTCTGGAGCATGCAGCTGCTTTATTGACTTACAATTTGCCCATCAATACAACATTCCTCTGCAACCAAAGATGCATGGCCTCTCTGTATACTTAGCCACTGGATTCCAAATCAAATCTGGACTGGTTACCCAACAAACCCCCTTGCTGCCTGTCAAATCTGCCCATCATGAGGAACTGTTGAGCCTTGATGCCATCACTTCCCCACTTTTTCCGGTTATCTTGGGCTTTCCATGGCTCCAAGCTCATGATCCACAAGTCAATTGGACATCCAGAGAAGTCAAGTTTCCTTCCTTATACTGTAAGAGACATTGGGGTTGATTTACTAAAGCTAGAAAGTGCAAAAACCGGTGCATCTGTGCATGCTAGCCAGCCAGCTTCTAACCTCAGCTTGTTCAATCAAGCTTTGACAATAAAACCTTGGAGCTGATTGGTTTCTGTGTGGAGCTGCACCAAATTTGGCACTTTCAAGCTTTAGTAAATCAACCCCATTGTATCTCCAGTCCCCCCGATACCCCTCCAGCACTGCTATGCTTGAACATGGACTTGGAAGCTCAGCAGTCACTACCTGAACCTTATCATCAGTTCCTGGATGTGTTCAGCAAACAAGGGGCGGACACGCCTCCTCCCCATCGCCCATACGATTGCCCTATTGACATTCTCCCAGGGGCCGAGATTCCATTTGGGCGCATCTTCCCTCTGTCTGAACGGGAACAGGAAGTACTAGAGGACTACATTGACGAAAATCTAAAGAAAGGTTTCATTCGTCCTTCCAAGTCCCCCGCCGGTGCAGGAATATTCTTCGTAACCAAGAAAGATCAGTCCATGTGTGGACTATCGAGAATTAAATAAAGTCACGGTTAAGAACTGCTATCCCCTGCCCTTGATGACCGAGCTATTCCAGAGACTGAGATCTGCTCATATTTTCACCAAGCTGGATTTGAGGGGGGCCTACAACCTGGTGTATATCAGAGAAGGGGACAAGTGGAAAACAACGTTTCGCACCAGATTTGGGCATTTTGAGTATCTGGTAATTGAGTACCTTTTGGGATTTGTAATGCTCCTGCCACATTCCAACATTTCATTAATGATGTGTTCAGAGACTTTTTGGATATCTTTGTGATTGTCTATCTGAACAATATCCTGATTTTCTCTGGATCCGTTGACCAATATTGAGTACATGTCAACCATGTGCTAGGGAGATTCCACTAATACAAGTTGTTTGCTAAACCAGAGAAATGTGAATTTGACAAAGAAAGTATCCAGTTTCTGGCTTGATTATCTCCCCAACAGGAATTAAGATGGACCCACAGAAAGTGTCTGCTGTGATTGACTGGCCAGTACCCACAGACAAAAAAGGGGTACAACGCTTTGTGAGGTTCGCAAACTATTATAGGGAATTTATCAAAGGGTTTTCTACCATTATTTCCCTCATCACACAGCTGACCCAGCAAAATTTCAGTTTCTGATGGAACCCTGAAGCCCAAAGGGCTTTTGAAACATTAAAGAGACTTTTCACCTCTGCTCCAATCCTGAGTCACCCTGACTCATCACTGCCCTTTATCCTTGAAGTGGATGCTTCCAAGATAGCAGTAGGGGGCAGTTATTTCCCAACGCCAAGGAACCAAAGTCATGATGAACCCTGTGGCATTTTTCGCACGGAAACTGTCTTCAGCAGAGAAGAATTATGACGTCAAAGATCGGGAGTTGTTGGCCATCAAAGCCGCTTTGGAGGAGTGGAGGTACCTGTTGGAGGGCACAAGCCATCCTATTCTGATAAACACAGACCATAAGATTCTTGAGTATTTAAGAACAGCTAAATGATTAAGAACTCGACAAGCTAGATGGGCCTTGTTCTTTTCACGATTTGCCTTTCACATTACGTACCACCCTGGATCAAAGAATACAAAGCCAGATGCCTTATCCCGAATGTATGATGATCCCAAAGATTTCTCTGTTCCTGACACTACCCTGACAGCAGGTAATTTTCTTCTTCTACAGGCATATCTTCTGTCGCAGATCAACCAGGCTTCTATGAATATTTCCAGTCCTGCGGGGGTGACTCTCACATGCTGAGATAACCTACTGTGGAAGGGAGATTAACTTTTTGTTCTGGAGAACGTTCAGGTCCAAGTTTTGAAAAATGTGCATGACCATCCATTGCCAGGCAACTTTGGTATTCATAAGTCCGCTGAACTAGTTCAATGCACCTTCTGGTGGCCTAATGTAGAGGGATTTTGCAAGAAATATATAAATGCCTGTCCTGTTTGCACCCAAAACAAAACTGCAAGAAGCAGAGCTTGGGGGTTGCTCAAACCTTTACCCATTCCAGACAGACCGTGGCAGATGATTTCTATGGACTTTGTTGTTGAACATCCACCTTCTGAAGGATGCATGGCAATATTTGTAGTTGTAGATCATCTGTCAAAAATGGCCCACTTTTTGCCCTTAAAATGCATCCCATCCGCTTTGGAAACTGCCCGAGTATTCATCAAAGAAATTGTGAGATTACACAGAGTATCTGCAAATATTTTGTCGGATCGCGGGGTACAATTTACTTCATGCTTTTGGAAGGCCTGAATTGCTACAGATCAAGTTGGCATTTTCTTCAGCCTATCACCCTCAAACCAACGGGCAGACAGAACGCACCAATCAGACTCTTGAGCAATACATCTGCTGTTTTACTTCCTTTTCCCAGGATGACTGGGTATCCTTGCTACGGCCTGCAGAATTTGCATACAGTAATGCCAGTCAATCAGCCACAGGCCAATCTCCATTTTTTGCAAATTATGGTTTCCATCTGTCATTTTTGCCTAACCTTATTCCTAAGTCCACAGTTCCAGCAGTACAGAACACAGTGGACTTCCTAAGCCGGAACAAGAAGATCCTCCAAGAAGCAGTTGCTAAGGCACAAGCAGACAACAAGAAAGCCTTTGACAAGACAAGAAGGGGGAACTGAATCTACAGCCTGGTGATCGGCTTTCCACAGTGAATCTCCGGTTGGCTTGTCCCTCCAAGAAGCTGGCACCCAAATTCACTGGACCATTCCCGGTGAAAAGAGTGATAAATGAGGTGTCGTATGAACTTTCCTTACCTGACTCTTTGAAAATTCACCCTGTATTTCATGTTGACTTAAAGAAACATACTGTAACTGATTCCTTCCCTGATAGAGGATCCAGACCACCAGAGCCTGTTCTTATTGATGGGAATGAGGAATATGAGGAAAAGTCTGTTCTTGATTGCAGGAGAAGACAAGCTCAAGTATAACTTTTGATTAAGTGCAAAGGTTACTGGCCGGAGGACAATTCCTGGGAGCCCGAGTGCAATATCCATGCAAGAAGGTTAGTCCAGGCCTTTTTCTGTGCCCACCCCCTTTGGAGGGGGCAATGTCAGGGATCCAGAAAAGACAGGCTCTACTACCAGGTATGTAATTCCACATTACAGGTATCTTGAGATGTTCTAGCTGTTCATATTTGGAGAACACCATACCATCTATTTGCATATCACAGTTCAATCTTATATCATCAAACAATTAGTGATGCTTGCCAAGTACAATACATTGACAGAACAACTGGGCAACTATGTGACTGTTTCGGCAATCACGTTTCCAACATTGGAACTAATAAAAGTACTAATGTTGCCAGATATTCAATTAATAAGCATAAGGAGAGGTTTACTGGTTCTTCATACTTGGAACTAGATTTCCTCAAGAATGAATTACAAATGGAATGTAACCCATTGTTATTAAAAGATCATGCTTATTGTCAGTAAGGGCATGCCAGCAGGCAAGATGTCTCTTCGTTATAAATCTTTGCTCACATATGCAGGTTCACATACAGTCATACACAAAGTGCATGTGCTCATGCTTGCATGCATCCGCATGATCGCACACATCCCTGTGTGCAAACATGTGCCCATACATGGACATCTGTCAGTAATGTTGGTACCAGGCAGACTATTTAAACTGAGCCATTGCTCAGGTTCAGTGCTATCACTTCTACGGTGTTTCCTATGTGATCTGCTACCTGTTACCTGCATCTGATTACCAGTTACCAACCCAGCTTGTCCTGACCACTCCCTGAACTCTGCCTGGACTGACCTTGGCTTGCATCTGATCTCTGCTTCTGCCTGTTCCTACTGTACTGCTTATCCAATACCAACTCTGGCCTGCATCCTGACCACTTTCCTGTCTATGTACTTGTACCTTGTATCTGATTAACAGTCTATGACCCATCATATCCTTTTTCATTTTCCTTTGTCCCCTTTTCCCATTCTTTCCCCTTTTTAATTTTTCTTTCTATATACTTATGTTCCAGTGTATTCTATATTCACTGTATTTTATACAGTGGGGAACTATGGGTTCCGTTGTGTCCTGTATACACTGTATAAGATATACCAGAGGACCACAAGTTCCCAGTATGTCTCATATATTATGTTTTACATTGGTAGCACCAAAGGTTCCAGCATGCCCCATACACTTTATGTATTATACACCTGAGAACTAAAGGTCCCAGCATCCCCTGGATGCACTGTTATAAAAAATGAGACTGTGGGTCCTTGCATACCCTGCATACACTGTACATTATACACCAGAAGATCCATAAAAGAAATTAGACAGCAACCCGGTGCGTTCCAAGTTCCAAATTTGTTATTAGGCTACATTAAAGTGGCACAATTAAGCTATATTGTGTCACTTTTAATGTAGCCTAATAAAGGATTTGGAACTTGGAATGCACAAGGTTGCTGGCTAATTTTATTTTATGGATTGATGCCTTGAGAGCACACACTTCAGCCATGAGCACTGTCCCTCAGCAATCTATTTGGTAACAGACCAGTCAAGTCCTCGCATGCCCTCTCTACACTATATATTGTACATGGGGGACTGTCCTAGCGTGTCCTGCATACACTGCACATTATACACTGGAGGACTGCAGGTCCCAGGATACTCTGTACACAGTGTGTACTATACTCTACACTGGAGGACTAACAGGCCCCAAAATGCTCTGCACACATTGAAAAGTTATCCACAAACCCTCTTTATCTCCCTCCTCCCTTTTTCTTTTTCACTTTCCCTCCCCCTTCCCTTTTTTCATTTTATCTTTCTTTTCATTAATAACACATTTTTTCTAATTGTCGTTAGGTAGATCTCTTTATGGGGATTAAATCACAATACATGTTTACCTATTTGTTGATTTTACATATAGTTTCATAGCTAGTCTGGTTGAAAAAAGACACAAGTCCATCTAGTTCAACCAATGTCTATAATAAATAATTATTTTAGCAGATATTTTGGCTTTACACCTTGGTTAGCACTAAGACGAGCATAGTCCTGAAAGACAAATTATGGCACTTGGCAGAATAAACATGTCTGTCACTTTAAATGTCATTACACATTGATTGCTCTGTGTATATATATATATATATGTCTCTCCATACCTTCCCCTACTCATCTCTATGATTAAGCCCAGCATTGTGAGAAGATGCATCAGAGGACGAGGTCCTGCTGCATATGAAAAAAGTTACCAGTGTTTTAATTTTTTGCAAAGTGCAGCCAGTCTAATCCTTTGAATTTGTGCAGTAGGTGGGGCATAAGATGGGCCCTTACAGGTGTTTAGCACCTAATATTCCATGAGGGTGACCCAATTTAAAGTTTGAGATCATTTCTTTGAAGATTTGTGACCAAGAGTTACCGCACCTTGCACATTATCATTGCCCTTTATCCTTTTTATTGAATAATCCAAATGGTGTATCACTTTTGTAAATGTGTTTCCTAAGTATGAACAGCTTTAAATATGTTTAAATGGTGTTCCAACTGAGAACTAAACATACCATGGATCTGAGCAGAACTAAAGCCAGGAACCTCTTCCATGTGTGTCTAGTTGCAGACCAGAAGCAACAAGGATTTAGTCAGTTTGTTGTTTACAAGCTGTTACCAACTTGTAAAGCAGCTGATCAAACCAATCTCAGTTTGATTGGCTGGTTTGAAAGGCAGAGGAGAGATCTGGGGTCTAATAGAGGACCTGTCACTGCGCATGCATTCACAAGCGATGTTGTTTATCCCTTGTGATAGCAGTAAAGTTGAATTTTTAAAAAATGAATACATGGTGTGAAAAAATAAATGTACATAAAATTAAAAATAATAAAAAAAATAAAGCACCCCCATCTTCAAATGCTCGCATGTAAATGCACAATTCAGGCTTACTGGAATTTGGAGTTAAATAATACCTAGAATGTGTAGCTAAATAAACCATTCAAAATAGACTGCTGCATTTTTGCTCACATTCCAAATTCAAATTCTCAAAAGCAAGAACAAAGACAGCAAATGGAAAAAAACCTAATGCAAACAATAAGATTTACACCCTTCTTTAGATAACAGCTGATAGAAGATAGAAAGATAATGACTGACTGAAATAGGTTAGTATTCTTTAAACACTGTTTCCGACCAGTTAGTCAAACTTATTCAATAAGGCAAAATTAAGTAACCCATAGTAATCAATCAGCATTAATCTGTCAGTGAACTGACTTTAGCATAAATAAATCTGACTGATTGCCATGTCCTTTTCCACTTTGCACTTCAGTTTTGATCTTTGCAATGCTTTACTGGATAAAAATGCCCATCGACATTAGAGGATCCAGTGTCCAAGGGGCACAGTCAGACAATCAAGCATAACTACTCTTGAGGAATCAATAACTGGACAGGTTAAAAAAAAATATTTTCTGATTGCCGCTGCTGCTCCTAGGACAAGTCTGCACTGCATGTCACCCTTTTTCTACAGTGCTTCTGTTTGGGACTAAATATACATTTGTAGATTTCATTAGATGGCTGGATTGTGCATACATGACCAAGTGTTCTTTGACATGTATGACCACTTTAAAGGGACTCTTTCTGGTGGAGGCTGCCGTTTTCTGATTCATAAGCAACATTATAAATCTATAGTATGAAGAATCTGTTCAGCTTCACTGTAAGTGAAGCAACTGCCTTACAACTAGCATGCAGGTTGTGAGTCAGGCAATAGCAGTTTCCTGCAGACAAGTATTTAAATCAACAAAATTATAAAAATCAGGACAGCAGATATATGATTCTCAGTACTTTATGCATTGGGTACTCTGGGGCCATGTCACATGAGCATTCTGTTGCGGACAGGAACTCCCCATCATCAGGCTCCTTGGAAGAGCAGAAAATCTGGGAGATGTCACCAGTTACTGATCTGCTGGTAAGTTAGATTCTGCAGCTCTTGGCCAATGGCGGACTGTTACCATGGGAGTTGGTGTGAGCTCTGCTGCTGGTGAGTTGGCACCAGTTTCACAATCGCTAATGTGACAAGAATATTAGATTGTAAATGGTTTGCTTTAATGCCAATATATATTTTTTTTTACCTAGTGCTACTCTAACAAAAGTAGTAGCAACTGATAGAATATGCAAATGTATAGACTCTGCAACCTACATGCAGTTCCATTTTTGCTATGTAGCATTTACTTTAAGTAACTATAAGGTGTGAATAACAATGATTTTATGAATCAGATTTTCCTTAACACTCAAGGACTATTTCAGCAATATTAAAATATTACAATGTTGTATAATATAGCCACAGGTGACAGCAGTTAATAAAATATGAAATCACCCTTCAAGCTTCAAGTATACCCTTCCTTATAATTGTTAGAAAGGGATGCTTTTTATTCCATATTATGAAATTATAGAAGAGTTTTATACCTTTTTCTCACATGTAATCACATATTTGATTGTAAAATGTACTTCAGTTGACCTAGTTTGACATTTTTCTAATTATTTTCACATTTCTTGCTTTTGTTGTACACTTGTTCAATCTAATAAAATCTCCTCTTGATCCTACACCATCATTCTTACCAAATTATTTGATTTTCTGAAAGTTTCATTTGGTTTAATGGGTAAAATAGGAAGAGATATTTTTATCTATGCTCGGGAGGGATACATATTTTAAGATAAGCTTCTAGAGGGACTGTGAGCTGTGAGGACAATGAAATCTATATATTTTGGACTTTTTAATTTTCCACTTCTCTCTCTATTCTATTGTTTAGTATGTATTTCTTTATATGCATTATGCCTCCCAACAGTTAATTCTTTGTGACTGTAGTAAAATTGTTTCTTATAATAAATTCCAAGAAACATAAAAGAAATAAAAATTGGTATTTGATTTATTGGGTGATAAACAACAAGATAAGTTTGGTTCTATGTACCATACTTTTTCCTCACAGATTGTGCAATTTTCAATCGTTACTCATAAAACTCAACTTGTAGAACAAGGAGAAAATATTAAGAGAATAACCAACAAAATGAAACCCTTAAAAAAATTGAAGAATATCACAGTTTTGTGTATGCATGAAATGAAGAAGAACAAGAGATAATAGAAGGGAAACAAAAGATATTCTAAAGTGGTCTGATTCCAAGAAGAGTTTAAACCCCCAGAAAAAAACTTTATTTGAAGTAAGAAAATAATAGCTTGATATCTGAAACGTGGATGCCCTTTTATGTCATAGCATGTTCTGTAACACATTGCTACATTTGTATTTATGTCAATATGTATCAGATCTGATTACTGACAGATCCATAATATTTTGTTATCTTTTTACTCCATTCTTAAAAAATCCAATAAAAATCTATTGAAAAAAATAAATTAATAACTAACAATAATCCCTGAGCAAGTATTGTTAGTGTCCCAAATAAGGAGAAACAAAGGTGGTATGTCTAATCTGAAAAAGATAGCTAAGAACAATTCAAGGACAAAACAACAAATATTAAAAATAATATCCATAAAAAATAACATGGCCTAAATTACAAACTAAATAAAAATAAGTAGATCTAAAAGAATGTCTCCCATAAAGTAAATGGAAGGTGGGGTTATGTAATCAGCAAATGAACATGGCCAACCAGAGATGAAGGAGAAATGTAGGTGATCAGAGGAAATTATTCACTATTTAGCATACCATTTCCCAATATAAAGAGATATTCAAAGGAAAAAAAAGGATATTCATCCAAAAAAAAAAAAAAAAAACATCAATTTGAAAATTAACTATTTAATTTTTTTATTGCATGTTACTCAATAACCCCTTCCCGACCGCGTTACGTATTTTTACTGCGGCAGAGTGGCTCAATAGTGTGAATCGCCGTTTATAAACGGCGATTTACACAAGCGCAAGTAGAAGGCGGGCATGCGCCAGGAATGCTCTCATGCTCACCGCGCACTCCCCGAGTGTGGCCGCCGATGACCCCGCCGTTGATCCACGATCACCTGTTAGAGAGGAAGAACGGGGAACTGCCAATGTAAACACCTCTCTAACAGGCGATTTTTTTTAGCACAAATATGTAGAAGAATATACATCGGCCAAAACTGATGAATACATGTTTGTTATTTATTTTTTTTGGATATGTATGATAGCAAAAAGTAAAAAATATTGTTTTTTTCAAAATTGTTGCTCTTTTTTTTTGTTTATAGCGGTGATCAGAAGTGATGTACAGGTGATAAAATACCACCAAAAGAAAGCTCTATTGGGAAAAAAAGGACTTCATTTGGGTACAACGCCGCACGACTGCGCAATTGTTAGTTAAAGCGACGCAGTGCCGAATCGCAAAAAGTGCTCTGGTCAGGAAGGGGGTAAACCCTCAGGGCTGAAGTGGTTAAAATAAAGCTCTTGTCTGTTTGTTCTAAAACAATGAGGTTCAGAAATGCATATGATCTATTATAATATGCTTATGTACATTACAATAGATATTGCACATATAGATATTAATTCTCTCTTATGATTTGCTAAAATGCATCACAGAAATTCTGCACATGCAAATGTTCATCCAATGTGTTTCTTGGAATAAAGTCCACTTTTTAAAGAATGCACGTGCAGTTCAGATGATAAAATGCATCTCGTCTTTTAGATAATGTAGATATTTACACTTGTAGAGAACCATCAATTGTTTACCATAAAAACATGTTTAACTGTCAGCCCCATGTTTTAGAACTGTAGCACTAAAACAGGGAAGCAGATCTAGCATGAGGGTCTAACACTGTCCATTGGGCAATGTGATCCCAAATAGAAACCATACCCCCCCCCCCACTGCTATATCTTCCTGGACACAGCGTTGGTTGGGGTAGTGGTCCCTAATTGGGGTCACAGCCCAATTAGGAATCACTACATAAAAAGAACAAGGAACACTTCCAATGCATTAATGGTAATACTCAAGTTATCACTCAAAGTATGCACATTAACTTTGCAGTTACATGCACATTCACTGTGCAGTTAAAAGACAACAAAGTGCAACTTAAAAAAATATTTTCATCAAGGAACATCTTTTCTTCAGTTAGTAAAATATTAGCAGTATTGTTAGTAAAATAATGTTATATCATGTGGACACTTTTGATACAACTGGTGCTTAAGGGAATTATTTAATGGACTGTTTGGGTGTATTTTGTCCACTGCATATATCCTAAAGGGAAGATTTACACCCTAAAAGCCCAGTAGCCCTATTTGCTGAAGACAGAAACAGTAACATATACTTTAGCTTCTAATGTTTCCCTACAGGGTTCTAAAAACTTTGTAGTTACAGGTAACAGGTCACTTACAGAAGTGATATCCTCGGGCAAAGCACAATATCAAACTTTCCCCAGAGAGATTGAGTCTCTTCCCACACTGAAAACTGTTAGATAACAATTGTTTGGTTGACCTAGCCCCATTTTTATTTATAAGCAAGCAAAGGTTCAAATTATTACAACTGGGTTGCTTAGATGTTAAAAAAATGATTTTCAAACACAGTGAGTGGATCAGAATCAAACAGCTTACGGTAAAAAATATTGTAGTTCAAGCCCTGTTTAATGGGCTAGAATTTCCTGCTATGTTTTACTAAGTGAAGATGTCTTCTTGTTTGTGCGCAATGGCTGGTTTGTTGATTGCATTTTCAACTATAATATCAAAGGTCTCAGTGAGCATCCTAGTAACAGCAAATATATCAGTTCAGCAATGGGGAAGGTTATATGGCTTGAGCCCTATTTTATTCATTGCAGTCCTCTGTACATGACACAACACTATTTATGAATTTTTATGAAGCAGAACAGGTCACAGGCAATGAACCATGATCTACAAGTGTAAACTTGCTGCAGCTTCAAATGAAAAGAAAAGAAGTACACTCAGTTTTTTGAGTGTTTTTGCTATGAAAGGCAATAAAAATCAATAACAGCAGCTACAGGCAATTAGAGGTGTTATAACTTTGAGAATAGTGCTGAAAATGATAGTTAACCCTGCAGCAGAGATATCACATCAGGTACAGGGAATCCAGTGGGTGAAAGGCAATTCCATTGTACAAAAGCAATACGTATCAAAAATATATATGCATACATGTATAAATGTTTACTATGCTAAAATGATTTAAAATGTACATTTGTTTTTGTTTTGCTCTAATAAGTTGAGATGAAATGTATGAATGATGCAGAGATAAAGACTTTTAATTAAACAATTACCAAAGATAGGGAGCACATGCATGACAGCAATAGATGGCGGATGTGTGAAGACCAAGCTCTGCCAATGATCTGCTTTCTCTGCCTCCCGTAAGCTTCTACTAGCTGCAATCAACATGGGAGGACTCACCACCCTTGGATCAGAGGCCTTCCTGGGACCCTATAATTGAGCGCTTCCTCCTCTGGCCATCCACTCCTCCTTCATCCTTCTGTAATGCTACTCTCAGGCTTGCAGGCTTACCCATAGACCTTAGGGAAGATGCATCAATTTCTGCTCCTATTCCAGTGCAATCCTTTGGGACATGTCTCACAACCTCCATATTAGAGAACCGCTTGCAGGCCCTGAATCATTCACAGTATTTCCGCAGAGGTGGGGAGGAATGTACAGGAGCTAAGGGGTGAGATAGCCATATTGGAGAAATGAACTTATAAGCTTAACCACTTTAAGACCGAGCCTCTTTTTGGAGTTTGGAGGTTATCAGTTAAAAACAGTTTTTTTTGCTATAAAATTACTTAGAACCCCCAAACATTATATATTGTTTTTTTCTAAGACCCTAGAGAATAAAATGGCGGCCATTGCAAAACTTTATGTCACACCGTATTTGCGCAGCGGTCTTAAAAGCGCAATTTTTTTTGAAAAAATTCAGTTTTTTTAGTTAAAAAATAAGACAGCAGTAAAGTTAGGTCATTTTTTTTCCATATTGTGAAAGATAATGTTACGCCGAGTAAAATGATACCCAACATGTCATGCTTCAAAATTGCGTCTGCTCGCGGAATGGCGACAAACTTTGCAACATAAAAATCTCCATTGGCGACGTTTAAAAAATTCTACAGGTTAGCATTTTTGCGTTACAGAGGAGGCTAGAATTATTGTTCTTGCTCTAACGATCGCGGCGATACCTCACATGTGTGGTTTGAACACCGTTTTCATATGTGGGCGGGACTTACGTATGCGTTCGCTTCTGCGCGCGAGCTCGCAAGGACGGTGCGCTTTAAATTTTTTTTTTTTTTTTTAATTATGTATTTTACTTTTTAATTTTTATTTTTACAACTTTCTTTTAAAAAAAAAAATGTTGTTCACTTTTTTTCCTATTACAAGAAATGTAAACATTCCTTGTAATAGAAAAAAGCATG
>BLSH010184297.1:311752-326571 GCA_018402905.1 Glandirana rugosa
GTCAATCTACCCTCAGGCGGTTTATTACTAAAGATAGAGATATCCTCCTGTACTGATTTAACTTTAACGGAGGATAATATCACTCACCTGATCTGACGACGTCGTCGCATAGACTACAAACCTAATCTTTAACTTAAACTGGACTCAAACCATTCATCTATAATTCGTGGGTATCCCCTCATGGACGGTCTCATGTAAATTCATTCAATATGTAAGATACTACTAGTTCATTTCTCCTCCATTGGAAGTTTTCTCCCCGTAAAGAATCCTCATACCATTGAAGACGAAATGGTCTTCTTAGACTCCAGACGTTCCTCTGCAAAGCCTTTAAAAATATTATCAAGTAATTTAAAAGGCTTAAACTCCATCAGAAAGAGATGGTTGGCACTGAAGGAATTTAAAGCTGATGTGATCTTTATACAAGAAACACACTTTCGTAAAGCTGGCCCTGTAAAGTTTGCATTTAAACATTTTTAAATTCCTTGCAGACCTCAGATTCTTCTGGTAAAGCAGAAGTTACCATACTCCTAAGAAATGCCCCTCTTTTGAAGGTTACCTCCTCTTTACTTGATCATCATAGAATGTATAACTTACTTAAATGTACTCTGGCAGGTACTCCCCTATGGGTGCTTAATATCTACTTACCAAACTCAGGTCAAATTCAATTTCTAATCCAAACATCAGATACGCTGCTGCAGCAGTCTAGTCCACTCACTATAATAGGAGGCAATTTCAATTTAGTCATGTCCTCCTATAGAGATAGAAATCATTATTTGGCGGACTCCCATCTAAAAGTCTAATTAATTTATCTACAGTGTCTCACAAAAGTGAGTACACCCCTCACATTTCTTGTATTCTATCTTTTCATGTGACAACACTGAAGAAATGACACTTTGCTACAATGTAAAGCAGTGAGTGCACAGCTTGTATAACAGTGTAAATTTGCTGCCCCCCCTCAAAATAACTCAACACACAGTAATTCATGTCTAAACTGCTGGCAACAAAAGTGAGTACACCCCTAAGTGAAATTTTCCAAATTGGTCCCATTTAGCCATTTTCCCTCCACGCTGTCATGTGACTCGTTAGTGTCTCACATGTGAATAGGGAGCAGGTGTGTTCAATATGGTGTTATAACTCTCACTCTCTCATACTGGTCACTGGAAGTTCATCATGGCACCTCATGGCAAAGAACTCTCTGAGGATCAGAAAAAAAGAATTGTTGCTCTACATGAAGATGGCCTAGGCTATAAGAAGATTGCCAAGACCCTGAAACTGAGCTGCAGAATGGTGGCCAAGACCATACAGTGGTTTAACAGGACAGGTTCCACTCAGAACAGACCTCTCCATGGTCGACCAAAGAAGTTGAGTACACATGCTCAGCGTCATATCCAGTGGTTGTCTTTGGGAAATAGGCATAGGAGTGCTGTCAGCATTGCTGCAGAGGTTTCAGGGGTTAGGTGTCAGCCTGTCAGTGCTCAGACCATACATCAAATTGGTCTGCATGGCTGTTGTCCCAGAAGGAAGCCTCTTCTAAAGATGATGCACAAGAAAGCCCGCAAACAGTTTGCTGAAGACTAAGGACAAGGGTTACCGGAACCACGTCCTGTGGTCTGATGAGACCAAGATAAATTTATTTGGTTCAGATGGTGTCAAGCGTGTGTGGCGGCAACCAGATGAGGAGTACAAAAACAAGTATGTCTTGTCTAAAGTCAAGCATGGTGGTGGGAGTGTCATGGTCTGGGGCTGCATGAGTGCTGCCAGCACTGGGGAGCTACAGTTCATTGAGGGAACCATGAATGCCAACATGTACTGTGACATAAAGAAGCAGAGCATGATCCCTTCAGCGACCGCAGGGCAATATTCCAACATGATAACGACCCAAAACACAACTCCAAGATGACCACTGCCTTGCTAAAGAAGCTGAGGGTAAAGGTGATGCACTGACCAAGCATATCTATAGGCCTAAACCCTAATGAGCATCTGTGGGGCATCCTCAAATGGAATGTGGAGGAGCACAAGGTCTCTAACATCCAAGAGCTCTGTGATGTCATCATGGAGGAGTGGAAGAGGACTCCAGTGGCAGCTTGTGAAGCTTTGGTGAACTCCATGACCAAGAGGGTTAAGACAGTGCTGGAAAATAATGGTGGCCACACAAAATATTGACATTTTAGGCCCAATTTGGACATTTTCCCTTAGGGGTGTACTCATTTTTGTTGCCAGCGGTTTAGACATTAATGGCTGTGTGTTGAGTTATTTTGAGGGAACAGCAAATTTACACTGTTATACAAGCTGTACACTCACTACTTTACATGGTAGCAAAGTGCCATTTCTTCAGTGTTGTCACATGAAAAGATATAACAAAATATTTACAAAAATGTGAGAGGTGTACTCACTTTTGTGAGATACTGTACGTCCTTCTGCAAAGTTATAAGAGAACACCATTTTTTCAACACCTGGATGATTAAACATCCTTTACATAAAAGGTACTCTTTTTACTCCCCTGCCCATCGTATGTACTCTAGATTAGAATATTTTTTGTATCTGCACCTGGGTTAAAACATGTAACTTCCTCAGATATTTCACAAATTATACCATTGGAGAGGATGGCATAGAAGGGAAAGGAAGGGGCTACAGGATTTTAATGGTACAGAAATTAGGCTCACACCTCAATTGTATAAAACATTACAAACTTTATTTAGGACATACAATCACATCATTAAAAGTCACCGGTAAATATATCCTTCCCTATAAAGGATGGACTAAGAACATAACTTCATATTCATACAGTCAGTTGATTTCATGCTTCCTGACATGTTTCGCGTTTTGACCGCTTCTTCAGGAGAACGCACAATATCTAGTATGCACTAGAATAAATGATACAAATTTAGTTCAAAGAAAATAAAACATAAAGGAAATGGATTGTAACAGCACTATAACCATATTCAACAATATACATGTGTGCATATCACATTATCATGTGCATACCTGTGAAATCTGATCTGGCCAATGAGACTCCCTGGCTAGGGTTGTTCCCCCGGGTATATATTACCCGGTGTGTAGATTATTTTTCAGCAACTTTACACATTTTTATTATTTATAAGAGATGTTCACTATCAATACACTATGACAATTATCCACTATTTTTCCAAAACCCTTAAGTTATAACTATATTCAATATAATCAATTTCATTGTCACCTTTACTTTCATTACTATATTATGTGTAAGTGTTCCATACCTATTCAGTGGTTTTTAAAAAAAGATAATAATAAGGAGGTAGATGGTTTGGCATATCTTGTCTTAGGCGGGTACCAGAGTGCATTTACATGGAAGGGTGGCATTAATTCATCGCGTACACCGAGTATTATGGCTCCTGCGTACCTAGATATCACATAAATGAGTTTCAATTAACAATCTTCCCGTATGCAGTGGTACGCAGTGCATATATATATACACCCGTATCACTGCGTAGGCGCTTTAAAGTGACTGCTATCGATGGTGAATTGGCGACATACATCCCATCAAGCATACTCACTGCTATAATTGGTCTGCATATATGTCTATTTCTGGGCTTGTATACTGGGAATCAGTATGCATTCCTCTGAGATCACCTATAAGAGATATATACATATAAGGGGCATATTTTACATCTGCTATGTTCCTAGCCTGCATTCACCCACTTCTATATATAGTTACCTCAATTTACAATTGTCAAAGGCCCATATTTTGCAGAAGCTTCGCAATCCTCACCCTTAGGCTCACAATGCCCGGTTATCCTGCAATACATTTACCCATTCCGTTATTCCTAAAGCCAAATTGCAGCCAAAATGCCCTCAGTCCCAGTCTCAACTGCACATACCTCAATCTGCCTCCAAAGCCTTTACCCCCTGAAACGCCACCGTTTGTAATTGCGGTATACACCGCCTTTTATATCTCCTCCAGCTGAGTGGCATCCAGCATGGTCTGGCCGCCACCTGTGACGTCATCTCAGCCCGACTCTCCACGCACGTATCCACACAGGGCTTAGTGCGGCGCCATAATACGACTCCCAGGGACACAGTAGGCGCTGACTCTACAGCGCCAGTATCTCTGCAGGATGGGGATGGAATTGCACATCAGGATACCTCGGAATAAACACTCCAGGGATACCTGCCGGGTGGAGATAGGCTGATAGCCCTGAATGTCATGGCGCACAGAGGTTATGAATCTCTGCTAGGATAATCGCATGCCCGCCCTGGAACATCTGCCTGGTCCCACTCATTGGTCCTAGATTACAGATCACACAGGCCATATCTGAAATGCAAATGCACATTACTGAACATTAGATAACTTTTCAAAACATTATAAGAATAGAGCTACTAATTACAATTATAATAGACAATACATAGTGTAGTCAGGGTTTCCAGCCCTCCCCTGGATTGGGGCAAGACCCCCAGACTACACATCCTAATTCATATCAATCCCTGCCTATGGTAACATAAATGCTTTTTACACAGAAAACAAGAAAATACCACAAGCTTCATATTTAAAGAAAGGAAAGGGCATAGGGGACACTGTCTCAATACGTCCGGTACTGCCACAGTGGAAATATGAAAGGCTTCAAATGGGCATTGGGGTCCATGAATGCCTACAGGCATCATAGGGGGATCGCAACCATTCCCTGGTCATTATCCTAGGTCCATCCAACCACCAGCTTGTCTCAAAAAATCCTTTTCAAAGAGACTTTTTGTTACAAAAAATGTTTATACGTATGCATTTCATTTAACCCTGGAGGGGTCGTTGCATTCAGGCGTTCTATCCAGAATGCCTCTTTCTGCATGATTCATTTATCCCAGTCCCCTCCTCTAGGGTCTTCTGGGATAACCTCCAGTGCACTGAACGACACCACAGAGTTATCAAACCTGTGGCGCAGTCCAATGTGTCTGGTCACCGGGGTAAGGATCTTTCCATTGCCGGAATAGTATAAATGGTCCCCAATTAATTTTCCAAGGGTTCTAATAGTTTTGCCCACATAAAATGCTGAGCAACAGCACTTCATCAAATACACAATTCCTCTGGTGTTACAATCTGCATAATTATGCATTCTGTGGGTTTGTCCGTTAGGGAGGGCAACAGTTGAACCCTCTGTTACCCACGGGCATTTGGGGCAGTTGCCACACCTAAACGTACCACAAGATAGTAAAGGTCTCTCCCCTATTGGTAGGTAATGACTTGTAACTAGAGTGTCCCGTAGGGATGTTGCCCACCTGAGGACCAATTCCGGCTTTGGTTTGACATACTTCCCTATAGTCTGATCCTCAACTAAGAGGTGCCAATGTTTCCCCATCACCGCTCTAAGCTGATCATGATGCGCCAAATATTTTGTAATCATTTTGACTGTGGGTTTATTGGCCTCTGTTTCAATCTTGTTCTTATTTTTAAACAGAAGTGAGGTTCTTGTTTGGTTTTTAGTCCTATTATATGCCTTCCTTAGGGTAGATTTGGAATATTCTCTAGCTAATAACCTTTCTTTTAATTCATATGCCTGTGTATGAAAGTCTTGCTCATGTGTGCAATTTCTCTGTATCCTTAGGTATTGAGCATACGGTATGCTATTTTTTAGGGGAGTTGGGTGTGAACTAGTCGCATGTAGGAGTGTATTACCTGCACTTGGCTTCCGATACAGACTTGTATTAAGCTTTCCATTCTCTTCAATGGTAATTTCTACATCCAAAAATGAGATTTTCTTCAAGCTGAGATTATGAGTAAACCTCAGGTTGAATATACTGGACCACGCACAGACCTCTGCGACATGTTGAAATCATTGAATAACAATATATTCAACCTGAGGTTTACTCAAACTTCTCAACACCCTGAAGATAGATTATCCATTTCGTTGGTGACATTTTTTTCAGTTGAATATGAAGGTACAGTGTGCCAGGCATTTACACTCTCAGCAGTACAGAAAATGGAGTCTCTGTAGGGGACAGAGTAGACTCCTTCAATCAAATATGTGGGATTGCTGGCCACTTTGTTAGATACCCCTAAACTCTTCTGATGATATCATCCCCCACAGCTATATTAATCTTCTGCTCTCTGTTATGCCACAATGGTTTTGTCCCCATTTTTTTATTTTTGTAACAGGTTCTAACGTGTTAATTGGTTGAATTAGATGAACTTGTGTCTTTTTCAATCAGACTAACTATGTCTTTTCACCTGTGCAACGTGCTTGCAAATCATTACTAGAGACATACAGTGTACCGTGATTTCTAAAATGCTGTTCATTTAGCTATATCTTCAATTTATACTTTATTATGCATTTTGAACATTTTGAACATTTCCATTACTATGTGACAATTGACAAATTCCATAAAAAATGAAAATTTTATAAAAAAAATACCCTAGATAAAAAAGTGAACTGGCACTAAAACTTCCACCAAATCTATGCCTCCCCACTACCATATGCAGTTCCAGTCAGTTCCCGTGCTCTGGTATCTGTTTAAAAATTGGCTTCCCCCGAAAGACAATTCTTATATTCTGCAATGTGTGCCCCACACATCTTAAGCAAAGCATGTTCTGGCATCAAATGCAACAATGTGGAGGTAGGGGGAGAGGAGAGTAAGGACATGTATCCCATACCTGAAAGTACTGGTTAGGCAACTGTGGCAATTGGGCTGGAAGTAATGAGTATATGTACTGATAGCTACCTACTGACCAAAGTGTTGGTGGAATTAGAGGGCATTTGTTTAGCACAGGTGTATCTAAAATCATCTTTTTTTCCTCATTTTGTGGGATTTTTTGGGATGGTTGCAACCACTATCAGTTTTGTCTTTACCATCTGTGTTTCATTTCCTGTCCTGTATTCTAAATGAGTGAGAGAGTATCTTTTTATTGTGAGGAAATCCTCTATTAGACAGTTGTCCTGGGAACAAGTGTCCCCTTTGGTAGATTTATTTTCTATTTCTATTATAGTGGCAATTTAAACTTTTGGATTTACCCTCAATTTTATTTTGGATGACAACGATGATCAGTGAAATTAGAGGGAGTGGTTTTACTTAACACAGACAGCAATACAAAACCTGACAGTAGTTCTAATTCCTTATGCTGCATTTTTAGCCTAGTTATATAACATTCTGCTTTAAGTGAACCTATGCTTTTCTCATGCAGAGAAAAGCCACAGGTTCATTTTAATACAGCAGCGTATACTTACTTTCACTCCCTACCCACTTCATTCAACCAGCAGGAGTAAAAAGAAAGCCCTGTGTATGCTATGTGTTGCTCATAGCTCTATAAACTGCCCATGTAACATTACTGATTGTCAAAGCCCTTGGCATGGAATGGGTCACATGGGTCTGGATATGCTCCTGCATACCCAGAAGTGCCAAGTATTTCCTTTACCTCCTGGCTCTAAAACAAACAAATGCAAAGGTAAGTATATACTTTTGGGGCTTGGGGATTAAAGCAAACCTTGGCAAATCATACATTTGATTTTTGTTTCATGGGTATTTAACTTCTTAAACTTTATTTACACCCAGCAATAGATTTGAAATATTTTATTTCTGTGTGATTTGCAGAGATGCTTCACAGTAAGACTTTGAAGCCACCATGCCAGAAGTTCTACTTCTAATTCAAATTATATAGAAGAAACTATTGCCTCTGTCAAGTGTTCCAAAGTTTATCATGAATAACAAAAAGTAATCAACATTGCTCGTGGTTAGTATTTAAACACTTCTTCCCCCTCACACAACAGCCATATCCTGATGAATTTTAGCACAGCTGTACCATAATTAATCATACAGAAATGCTATTTCATTTTCAGGAAATAGCATGCAAATAAGTAGTTAAATTACCCAATTATTGCAATCAGTAGAAACAAAACAATCAAATTAGTGTACAACATCAACAAATTCTGTATGTGTAACCATAAGCCAGGTTGCCTGTATTAAGTCCTATTTATTGTACAAATCCCCATTGAACTTGAAAGGGAACAAACGTGAACACAAGGTTTAAAAGTTTTGCCTGAGAGAGGATGAACTTGATTGATGTTTGTCTTATTTTAACATAACTATTGATGTCATTATATGAGAAGCTAAAAGGAACATTAGTATATTAGTCTCATTCAAATGTTCTGCAGTCTGCTGTTCCCATATAAGTCAATAAAAAATAGATCTATCTATCTATTTATCTATCTATCTATCTATCTATCTATCTATCTATCTATCTATCTATTTATCTGTCTATCCTTCTACTGCCTCTTCCAAAACTAAAACAAGTTTGATTCAGAGAGCAGTTTCCGCTTCAATGAACTATTACTGAAAGGTTCAGAACAAAGCTACGGGCAGATCGGACAAAGCTGCTGTAACAGGATTTACGTTAAACTGAGACTGATAAGGCCACATCAGAAACACTGCTCAGACTCCCTTTGAATGGAATAGCTGCATAGCTGTTAGGTGCTTTGGCTTGGAGCACCTGATCACAGAATCTTGATTATGCTTATCAGGATGTCATTTTGATTTAATCTAACATTTAGAGGATAATTCACATCTCACAGCATTTAAAGTGTTCTATATAGCATCAGCTTGACTCTTGCCTAAAGTGGATAAAAAGCACTTCAAAATCATATCTAACCCTAGTTGTGTCCTGCATAAAATGCATGTGTGAGTAAAATTTGCATTTTATCGGGTGAATGAAGAAAAAAGCTGGTCCAAAATTTCTGTTGGATTTTTATTAAACAACATTGTTCAACCCTCTGTTCTATAAATATGAATAAAAAAATGTGAGGCATATTGGCTTTAATATCTAGGTAACAGGTGACATTGCCTTATCTTATATAGCAAAGAACCAAATTTATCAGAAAACCTTCTGTGCCTATTCCAGAAAAGCTTAAACATCATCTATTCATTATCTGTATTATTAAATCAAAATGCAAGTTAAAAGTGGCTGCCTGAGATGGTGAAATTACTTTCTTAGACACAGAAACTAGTTTTAGTAATTATTAGCTACATTATAGACTGCTTTAAAAATAAGCATCAATGTAATTTCAATCATTAGACTAAATATAATGTTCTTAAACATCTGATCAAAGGCAGGTACACTTTTTTGGCAGTTAAGACATATTCCTGAAAGGCTGAGTACCTGAATTGACCCAGACGTTCCCTGATTTTTATACACAAAAAGATTGCTGCCCCTGCAAAAATGCCATGCTCTCATGCAAAAACGTTGAAAAGGCAATTGTCTGATATATGATGCTTTAGCAAACTGCATATCATTCAGTTAGGATTTATTGCTATTTATAAACTGTTGAGATAAGGTCTTCGCAACATACTGCATTGCTTTCAGTTAGCTGGTAAAACACAATAATTGTGAAGTGCTGCAAAGCTGGAAGCAGAGTCTGCACACATAAGAATCCATTATAGCAAGTACACATATAATTTAACAATGAACAGAAAAAAAGATTTTCTTCAAATGTTAACAGCGGGAGTTAAAGAGCAGAGGGACCTGTCATATGAGCTCATCAAGAGTGATACCTATGCCTGCCCCTTCTGCCTATCTCCTTTATTTATAGAAACTGTACTATAGCTTCTAAGAATGAAAAATGATCTATGAATGAAGGATGGACAGACAAACGAAAGGCTCCCCCCCATCATTCATAGATCACATTTACAAATTTATTCCAAATTATTTTATTAAAGAGGGAACATTGTAAATAAACAATCAATATGAGCTTTACAAGCCAAAAATTGTGTCAAATAACAATTGATCGCATAAATATATGTGATAATATAAATGCCAATAACATATATCCTTTCATCTAAATTATCTTTTGTAAGAAACTGTACCTTAAAATCACTGCTATGTTGTCTAGTTGGATATAGCGTGGCACAGAAAAATCTGCTTTAAGAAAAGCTTACTGCCTGGGAGCTATCACCATTTTTATCGAATACCAAGTGGTATGTGATTTGTTAAAGGGAAGTGTGTGAGAGGGGTGTAAGTGGCTATTATTTAACATTAGCAAAAGAAGGTAAAGTAGAGCATGGCTGCATGTGACCTGCACATGCAATTGAAATGTACTGGGGTGGATGGGTAGGTTTAGGTGGGACAAGGAGACATGGGAAGGAAAAGGGGAAGAGAGAAAAGAAAATGGGGGGGTCTTCTTGTTGGCTACAAAGTATGGGGGATTAATAAAGTTCTGGTATGTCAGAAAGGTGGGTGGTGGGATTATTGTGTTCAATTTAGGAGCTTACTGGTGTAGAGGAAGGTTAATCTAACTTTAGGTGTGAACTGGAAAAGAGCGGCCTGTTACCTGCATGTAGTCATTCGAGGAGTGGAAGTGAATCCAGCAAGCCCATTTGTGTGAAAATTTGGAAGGAGAGTCATGTGCCATGGAAATTAATTCTTCCATTTCTGCTATTTTGTCTATTTGATTGTATAATCTGTAAGGGAGGGGACCCCGTGGTACCCCACAGTCTAGGAATAAACATTTTCGCTGCATTTATTAACATCATAGCTGGATTTAAAGTATGATGTATCGGTGGGTTCTTGATGATGGAGAAGGTATTGGGCAAGTGTAAGTTCTAGGGGGTAAGTAGTGATTGATACTATTTGGTTGTGTATCTTTTTCCAGAAATCATTGATGCGTGGGCATTCCCACCAGATATGAAGGAGATTACCCTTCGTTTGATGGCATCTCCAACAGTGGTCAGAGTTCCCCATGACTAAGCTCCACGGAGCAGAGTCAAACACGATGAGGTGTGGCCTGGTTGGAGTCCAGGCTGAAGTTGCCACTCTATTCACCTCTCTAGGAAACCTTAGATGTGTGACTTTCAGGGGCTACCCCTTTCTTTCCTGAACCAATGGTCAGAAATTGATCGGTCAAATTTGTGTAGAAGCGCAAGTGTGCGGTACCAGTGGGATAGAATTTTGTAATTGGTTTCCTGCATTGAAACATTTATGGAACCCTTGTGTACAGATCGGTGTATTTTTTCCCACTGGGTATTAGTGAAATCTATGTGTAGGTCTTGGGCCCATGCATTACATGCTTTCCCTTCATTGGCTTTTGTATTGTACCATAATAAGTTGTGCATAGATTAAATAACGTGCCTTTGAGGATTTAAGCTAGTGCATCATTTTTCAAAGGGGGTAATGGTGCAGACAGATTATGAGTGTGTTGGATAGAGTGAATAAAATGTTGAATTTGCAGATAGTCCCAGATTGTTACATGAGAGTAAGCCCATTGTGAGGTTTTCATAAGAAGGGAGTTTACCGTTATGAAGAAGATGGGGGGTCCTCAGTCCGATGTCAGGTTGTTCAGTGGAGCATGGATGGCTTGTCAATTCCAGTTGGAAGTCAGGGTTTTGTAAGATGGGAGTAAGAGGATCAGGGATTAAGAATATTTTTGAACTTATTGCAAGGCTCTTTGAAGCATTGGAGAGTTGGCCCAATACCATGGTGTTCTTGTAGGTCTAATGTAATTTGGTAGCTGGGAATCCACGGAACGCCACATATTGGGGTTCAGGAAAAGACATTTTTCAAACTAACCCAATCTTTTGGACTGGGAGTTGATGTGCCAGTCTATGATGTGTTGTAAGTGACAAGCCCTGTAATAATACTGAATATCAGGGAGTCCAATCCCTCCTTAAGAAGGTCATGCAGGCTGATCCAAATGAGTTGAAAAAGCTGTTCGGTAGCCAGAAGTAGCCAGAGTAGGTAGCATTTGGACAAGATATAAAATGAGTGGAAGAACAATCATTTTAATGATTGCTGCTCGGCCAAACCAAGAGAAGTGTGATTTATTCCCGTTCCTAAAGTCATTCCCTATGTTTTTCAGAACTGGAATAAAGCTTTTGGAGTATAATTCTTGAAGATGTGTTGGAAGTTGAATTCCAAGGTAGATTATGGCTTCTTTTTGCCATGAGAATGGAAAGTTTTTTTTATAGGTTAGAATTTGGGAATCTGAAAATGTTATGTTTAACGTGAGTGATTTAGTGTAGTTGATTTTCAGGTGTGCTCCAAATTGAAAAAGGCAAATGTCTTTTAGTAGGTTGGGCAGCATTATGTGGGGTTCTGTGAGGAATAACAAGACATCATCGGCAAAGACTGCCAGTTTGTATTGTTTGTCTCCCGCAGAAACTCCTTGAATATTTCGATTTTCATGAATAGGTCTCAGGACTTGTTCTAGAGTAAGTAAAAACAGTAATGGGGATAGCGGACACCCTTGGCAGGTGCCATTTTTGATGGAGAATGCGTCTGACAGGAGGCCATTCACGCAGACTTTAGCCACATTTACAAATTTAATTCATAGAAGCTGTAGTGCAATGGAGGAGGTGAGAAGAAAGGGTGTGCATAGACTGCAATCTTGATGAGTCCTTCAGCTCTATTAACCTCCTGCTGCACTGGATGACTACAGCAGCGGGGGTAGGAGGGATTGGAGGAAGATTTTTTTGCTTAAATTAGATAATATGTGATCTATTAATTAGTTCCAAAAGCATAGATAAAGAGATAAGCTTATTGTACTTAAGCTAGTGCATTGTTTTTCAAAGGGGGTTAATGGTGCAGACAGATTATGAGTCTGTTGGATAGAGTGAATAAAATGTTGAATTTGCACATAGTCCCAGATTGTTACATGAGAGTTAGCCCATTGTGAGGTGATGTTTTCATAAGAACGGAGTTTACCGTTATGAAGAAGATGGGGGATCCACAGTCCGATGTCAGGTTGTTCAGTGGAGCATGTATGGCTTGTCATACCCGGTTGGAAGTCAGGGTTTTGTAAGATGGGTGTAAGAGGATCAGGGATTAAGAACATTTTTGAACTTATTGCAGGCCTCTTTGAAGCATTGGAGAGTTGGCCCAATACCATGGTGTTCTTGTAGGTCTAAAGTAATTTGGTAGCTGGGAATCCACGGAATGCCGCATATTGGGATTCAGGAAAAGACATTTTTCAAACTAACCCAATCTTTTGGACTGGGAGTTGATGTGCCAGTCTATGATGTGTTGTAAGTGACAAGCCCTGTAATAATACTGAATATCAGGGAGTCCAATCCCTCCTTAAGAAGGTCATGCAGGCTGATCCAAATGAGTTGAAAAAGCTGTTCGGTAGCCAGAAGTAGCCAGAGTAGGTAGCATTTGGACAAGATATAAAATGAGTGGAAGAACATTCATTTTAATGATTGCTGCTCGGCCAAACCAAGAGAAGTGTGATTTATTCCCGTTCCTAAAGTCATTCCCTATGTTTTTCAGAACTGGAATAAAGCTTTTGGAGTATAATTCTTGAAGATGAGTTGGAAGTTGAATTCCAGGGTAGGTTATGGCTTCTTTTTGCCATGAGAATGGAAAGTTGTTTTTATAGGTTAGAATTTGGGAATCTGGAAATGTTATGATTAACGTGAGTGATTTAGTGTAGTTGATTTCCAGGTGTGCTCCAAATTGAAAAAGGCAAAGGTCTTTTAGTAGGTTGGGCAGCATTATGTGGGGTTCTGTGAGGAATAACAAGACATCATCGGCAAAGGCTGCCAGTTTGTATTGTTTGTCTCCCGCAGAAACTCCTTGAATATTTCGATTTTCATGAATAGGTCTCAGGACTTGTTCTAGAGTAAGTATAAACAGTCATGGGGATAGCGGACACCCTTGGCAGGTGCCATTTTTAATGGAGAATGCGTCTGACAGGAGGCCATTCATGCAGACTTTAGCCACATTTACAAATTTGATTCATAGAAGCTGTAGTTCAATGGAGGAGGTGAGAAGAAAGGGTGTGCATAGACGGCACCTCTGATGAGTCCTTCAGCTCTATTAACCTCCTGCCGCACTGAATGACTACAGCAGCAGCGGGGGTAGGAGGGATTGGAGGAAGATTTTTTCGCTTAATTTAGATAATATGTGATCTATCAATTAGGTGCAAAACCATAGATACAGAGATAACCTTATTATACTTTAAGATAATGCATCAACCAAGCATGGTAGAGCTCCTTATGAGAAATGCAAACACTATGTTTGTAATTATTGATTGCTGGTATAGACTAAAAATCCATATGGGTACCATTTCTTCTAAGAGAGAGGAAGGGTGTGAGTCATTCGGATGTGTATGCAACTGGATATCCTACTATCCAGATCTAGTCACAACATATGCTAATAAAGCTTTTAATGGCATAGTAGTAAGTTAGCATAATGATTAAGTGGCTCTGTTATTTGCTGCTCATTATTAGCTCACTGGAAATAAAACTGAAATATTTTTTCTTTGCCTGACTAAAATGTATTTTTATTGTTTTTCATTTAAATCAGAGAAAACAAATATATAGATTATGTTAAAATTCAAATCTATTGAATTTGCAGATGTTTTCAGAACAGTGATATTATATCACTGATATGATATCACTGTTCTTCAAACATCTGCAAACAGTGTGTAAAGAGCGGAACCATATGCCTGTTCTTCTCTATGCTGTAGTTTCACACACAGATTCCAGATGTTTGAAGAACAGGTGTATGGTTCCTCCCCGGTTTTAGGTAAAGTGTTCTAAACTATTTTCAGATGTGTGCAGAACAGATGTAATGTGTGAAGAACATCTGTTCTGGTGCAGAACAGATGTTGTGTGTGAAGAACAGATGTGCACTGATTAGCGGCTATAATAAAAGTGACACAGACTAAACAGAAGTGTGAAGAACAGATGTGCACTGATTAGCGGTTATAATAAAAGTGACACAGACTAAACAGAAGTGTGAAGAACAGATGTGCACTGATTAGCGGCTATAATAAAAGTGACACATACTAAACAGAAGTGTGAAGAACAGATGTGCACTGATTAGCGGCTATAATAAAAGTGACACAGACTAAAAAGAAGTGTGAGGAACA
>BLSH010184297.1:343639-385550 GCA_018402905.1 Glandirana rugosa
AAGAACCTAGGTATGGTCACTGACTCCTTCATAATTTCGGTAATTTGTACGTACTGTCGGTACATTGTTACGAAATATCTTTATCCAGTCGTTACAATCGAATTTATAACGATAGTCGTGTACCGATAAAATCCATGAATTACTGTTTCAGAGAAGACCTAAACTAATTTTTTTCATGACAGTCTGGGTTATTTTCTACAGGTTTACCGGTTTACAGTGGTCCTTGTACACCACATTTGTAATTCACTTAACGCGTCAGACCCACTTTAAGACTCGGTCAAGTGAGCTCACACTTCTGAGTCACTTCAAAATTGTCAGAACATGGGGTTTAAGAGGTTGATCGCCTTTGATGTTCAGCTGGCAGTCGGTTATTATTATGTTATAATAATTTTTTTTATTGATTTTTCTCTTACTGGCAGCGCTGATTGCATTTTATACATTTGGGGTACAAGACTGTTAAAACTTCACTGAGTCTTCACACTCGAGTGAACTGGCTCAGAATTTCACCCAGACTGCGCAATTCACTTAATGTTTACACCACATGTTCCTGGTGACATTTGGCCATTTGGACATCTTTTATTGGGTCTGACAGTACTTTTTTTAATCAAATCCAGAAGAGACTTTGTCATTAAGTACCTAAAATAGCCATGTGCTGATAGCAATATTTAAGCTAACATTGCTGACCTATTTCTATAAAGCATTGTTACATGGCTGTCATGCATGTTTAATGGCTTTAATACTTCCTCAGTCACTGGTATGGATCCAAGAAAAGGAACAAATTCAAAACTCTGAGGCCTCATGCACATAGGTCATTAAAAAAATGTCCTAAAAACGTCAGTAGTTTTTAGTGACTTTTTTTCAACTTCTTTGAGTGTTTTTGCACGTTTTTCAGCGCTAGCTGTAACCTGCATTTCTCATGCCTCTATTCAACTCAATGGTTCCCTATGACCCATTGATTTGAATAGAAGTTGCACCAGAAGTCGGATCACGATGATTTGACTTGCAGCGTGACTTGTGTGCAGAGGATCTTGAAGAAAAAAAATTGTGGGGGGTTCCCCCCAGGAGCATGCCAGACCCTTCGTTCTGATATGGGTTTTAAGGGGAACCCCAATGCCAAAAAAATGGCATGGGGTCCCCCCAAAATCCATACCAGACCCTTATCCGAGCACACAGCCCGGCAGGCCAGGAAAAGGGGTGGGGACAAGCAAATGCCCCCTGGACTTATGCTATGTGCACACTCTGCATTAGGTTATGTAGGCATGGGGTGGGGCCATCTGCTGACATCATCTGAGGCTCTGCACCCTCATGATATCACATCCCATCATGCCTCGGTATGTGACATCATAAGGGGGTGGGTCCTCTGGATTACATCAGCGGATGGCCCCGCCCCATACCTATATAACTGAATGCAGAGCGCACACAGCAAAGTCCAGGAGATTGCATCGTGTCAACATGGGAAGAAAGACAGAGCAAGAAGACAGCGGCAAGGACAGTGGCAAAAGAGCAGAAGATAGAAGAGGGTAGAAGACCCCTCAGAAGACAGAAGACCCTGCAAAATAGCAGAAGAAAGAAGAGGCGGAGAGGGGAGAAGACACCGGAGCTGATTTAATAAAATATTTTAAAAAGCTGTGTAGTGGTTTTTTTTACACTTTTTTCAGGTGAATGTGTAGGGGTACAATGTACCCCATACTCATTCACATAGGGTGGGGGGCCGGGATCTGGGGGCCCCCTTGTTAAAGGGGGCTTCCAGATTCCTATGAACATCCCGCCCACAGACCCCGGCAACCACTGGCAAGGGTTGTTGGGAAGAGGCCCTTGTCCTCATCAACATGGGGGCAAGGTGCTTTGGGGTGGGGGGCCCAGTGCGCCCCCTGCACTAAAGCACCAACCCCCCCATGTTGAGGACATGCAGCCTGGTATGGTCCGGGAGGGGGGCGCTCGCTCATCCCCACCCCCTTTCCTAAGGGTCTAGTATGGATTTTGGGGGGACCCCATGCCATTTTTTTTGGCATTGGGGTTCCCCTTAAAACCCATATAAGACCGAAGGGTCTGGCATGCTCCTTGGGGGAACCCCACACAATTTTTTTTCTTCAAGATCCTCTGCACACAAGTCACGCCGCAAGTCAGATCATCATGATCCGACTTCTGGTACGACTTCTATTCAAATCAATGGGCCATAGGGAACCATTGAGTTGAATAGAGACATGAGAAATGCAGGTTACAGCTAGCGCTGAAAAACGTGCAAAAACACTCAAAGAGGTTGAAAAAAAGTCACTAAAAGGGTCTGGTATGCTCTTGGGGGGTGAACCCCACGCAATTTTTTTTGCGGGCTTCCCCTTCAAGATCCTCTGCACACAATTTGCGCCGCAAGTCGGATCATCATGATCCGACTTCTGGTGTGAATTCTATTCAAATCAATGGGCCATAGGGAACCATTGATATTGAATAGAGACAGAAATGCCTGATGAGGATTAACGCTGTGTATACAACGTCATTGCACGTTTTTCAGCATTAGAGCATTTTTACAGCTGAAAAACGTCTCTCAGAACCCACTGGTCCTGCGTTTTTTTTACAGCTCAAAAACGCCCCAGCCAAAAACAGTTGATAACAGCCTATGTGTGCATGAACACATAGGATAACATGCTGGGGAGTTTATTGACTGTAGAAAAAAAACATCTACAGCTAAAACCAGCTGCTGTAAAAACATCCAAAAACGTCCAGTGTGCATGAGGTCTTAATGTGCATATTTTTCTACTTCAGTGAATCATGCCACTCGATTCTGACAGGCAAGCAATTTGCACTTTCCATAGGAAAAGCCAGTGTGTTTATAGTATTACTTTCATTACATTTTCCTACAGCATATTCTGTGTTCATGGAGCTGAACATACTGGACCTCTGTCTTAAAAGAGCACCTCATTCATCACATTCACAGTAAATTTGCTATTTGGCAGTGTTTACTACAAGCTACCACTAATTCTTCTCCCCGTGTCTTACCTCTCAATCCAGGGTTGTGAACATTGTCATGATCAGACACACCGGGGTTGATTTACTAAGCCTGGAGAGTACAAAAGCTGGTGCAGCTCCGCATGGTAGCCTATCAGCTTCTAACTTCAGCTTGTTCAATTAGGCCATGACAATAAAATCTGGAAGCTAATTGGTTTTTATGCAGATCTGAACCACATTCTGCACTCTCCAGTTTTAGTAAATCAACCCCACTGTTTATAAAGTATTAGACAAAGTCAGTGTTAGGCCTTTGAGGCCTGATAATGACTGAGGGTGATAAATTATAGTCCACATTCCTAATTGCATTACCTAAACACTTTCTTTAAAAGTCACAATGCTTAAAGTCCACTTTTTTCTTTCTGCTGTTGTTCGGCCAAAAATATCAACAGTGGTGTGTGGTCTTTATTGCCCCTAATTCAACATTAAACTGTGCCAAAACATTATTTTTAGTTGCCATTCCAAAAAAAGAAGGAATATAACAATACATGTATTGCAAACATCACAATGGAGCTTTAAAGTGAACTCTGGGAAAACACTTAATAACACAAGTGAAATATATATAAGAGAGTAGCTTTATTTGTCAAAGGATTTATAATTATGTTCACCCACTCCTGGTATTTACACAGCACACCACAACACTGCCTGTCTGTCAGGGCAGAAAAGCTGATTTTCTCTTCATCAGCTAGGTAACAGTTACTTACTTATCCTCACCTATAATGCAGGACTATTGCCACTGGCTAGAGTGCATTAAAGAGGCTTTAGGGGGCTGGTTGCACATCATGGTGGAAGACTGCTAAAGCAAGGAATAAGGTATTATATAAGTTAATATTACAACTTGTTCCTCTACCCTTGACTTGACAAGCAGTTTACCTTTGCATTGTGGGGAAACCCCACTGCATAGGGTATTTTTCTCTGGTTCCTGGAGTTAGGCTTTAATAGATGACCTCATAGAAGACTGGGATCCCTACTAAAGTATATACATACCGGATAAGAAGGATTACTCTGCTAGACTTCAGTTATCTTAGTATGGGCCTTTTACAGGTTATAGATATGCAATCTGAGGAACATATCTGTTATTGGACCTTGAACATGGGAAAAACGGCTTCCAGATTTCTCCATCCAAAACTGAGAACAGGTACTCCATTGTTCAATGAGAACAATTTGAGGTGTCTACTTTCCAAAATGGGGTAATTTCATAAAGAAAACTTTTATTTTTTTAATGGTTGGTCTTTTTTCTTTTTATAGTAAAAATAAAACACCTGATTAACAATTGCAATAGAAACTCTATATGTGAACTCTTGTATGACTGAATAATTGTTAAACTACCAGAGCACTGAAAATTGAAAAAAATGGCCTGATAATGAAGATGTATATAAACTCTAACATTTAAGTGGTCAGTTCTACAACTTTCATATAAATGACAACCTATAAAGACACAAGAACAGTACTTTTAGCTGACTTTGAAAAAACATTATATTCTGTTATTGGTGGTAGACCATTTTTCATAAAATTAAAAAATATATATCTTTCTTGTACAGGGATAAAATATTACCTGTTGTAGCTGCACAGCGTTATATACCAAACCCCCCCCCCCCACCCCCAATCAGCTTACCAGCTCAAATACCTATTGCAATATCTGCTACATTAATCAAAAAAAAATTAGATGGATGAATTTGCTTGTGTGGTTGCCAGAAGTATGTTTTCCATTCTTTCAAAGAAAATCCTAGTCCTGAAGGAAACATTTATCACTTGTCCTGATTGCTTTTAAACAATGACTTTATCAATGACTCACTGTTGACAAAAAAAACCATCAAGCTAACTTTGAAAATTAGGATTTTAGCCTAAAATATAGTATAATGTAGGCAGTGGTCAGATTGTCAGTTGCAAAAATTCCTAATAGCTACATTTGTAATGTGCAGAATCAAGCAACATTTTCCAATAGCTTGTAATGTACCTATATAGAACAGACAGTGTCTAATAAAGGTGTGTAGCCAAATTCTCACAATAAGGTACAGTATGAGTACAATGTATCAATTCATTAGGCAATACAGCAAAAACAATAAAAGCATGTTGAGCTACATAAACCACAACAAAATATTTAGATGCTAAAACCAACCCCTTGGTGTCATTTGTTGTCAAAAGTTGTGCTGGAAATTTCTTCTGCCCTGTGGGTGTTTTAACTTTAAAACACAAATTTTCTGTTATGCTTTGACTGTCTGACAACATGACCTCGCTATTTCATTGGCTTGTGGCTGGCATGCAGAATACTCCCTGAAGTGGTGGGATTTTATGTCCATGTTCTCCCTGGAATCTAGTATACAGATGATACTCGAAAAATTAGAATATTGTGCAAAAGTTTATTTATTTCAGTAATGCAACTTAAAAGGTGAAACTAATATATGAGATAGACTCATTACATGCAAAGCAAGATAGTTAAAGCCGTGATTTGTCATAATTGTAATCTCAGAAAATTAGAATATTGTGAAAAGGTGCAATATTCTAGGCTCAAAGTGTCCCACTCTAATCATCTAATTAATCCATAACACCTGCAAAGGGTTCCTGGGCCTTTAAATGGTCTATTAGTCTGGTTCAGTAGGAATCACAATCATGGGAAAGACTGCTGACCTGACAGTTGTGCAGAAAACCATAATTGACACCCTCCATAAGGAGGGAAAGCCTCAAAAGGTAATTGCAAAAGAAGTTGGATGTTCCCAAAGTGCTGTATCAAAGCACATTAATAGAAAGTTATGTGGAAGGGAAAAGTGTGGAAGGAAAAGGTGCACAAGCAGCAGGGATCAGTGCATCAAGAGCCACCACACACAGACGGATCCTGGACATAGGCTTCAAATGTCGTATTCCTCTTGTCAAGCTGCTCCTGAACAACAAACAACGTCAGAAGCGTCTTACCTGGGCTAAAGAAAAACAGACCTGGTCTGTAACTCAGTGGTCCAAAGTCCTCTTTTCTGATGAGAGCAAATTTTGCATCTCATTTGGAAACCAAGGAACCAGAGTATGGAGGAAGAATGGAGAGCACACACTGCAAGATGCTTGAAGTCCAGTGTGAAGTTTCCACAGTCTATGTTGATTTGGGGAGCCATGTCATCTGCTGGTGTTGGTCCACTGTTCTTCATTAAGTCCCGGGTCAACGCAGCCATCTACCAGGAGATTTTGGAGCACTTCATGCCTCCTTCCGCAGACGAGCTCTATGGGGATGCTGACTTCATTTTCCAGGAGGACTTGGCACCTGCCCACACTGCCAAAAGCACCAAAACCTGGTTCAATGACTGTGGGATTACTGTGCTTTATTAGCCAGAAAACTCATCTGACCTGAACCCCATAGAGAATATATGAGGCAATGCCAAGAGAAAGATGAGAGACATGAGACCCAACAATGCAGGAGAGATGAAGGCCTCTATTGAAGCATCCTGGTCTTCCATAACACCTTAGCAGTGCCACAGGCTGATAGCTTCCATGCCACGGCGCATTGAGGCAGTAATTGCTGCAAAAGGGGCCCAAACCAAGTACTGTGTACATATGCATGCTTATACTTTTCAGAGGTCTGATATTGTTCTATGTACAATCCTTGTTTTATTGATTGCATGTAATATTCTAATTTTCTGAGATTGTGGATTTGGGGTTTTCATGAGCTGTAAGCCATAGTCATCACAATTATGACAAATCACAGCTTGAACTATCTTGCTTTGCACGTAATGAGTGTATCTCATATATGAGTTTCACCTTGTTGCATTACTGAAATAAATTAACTTTTGCACAATATTCTAATTTTTCGAGTATCACCTGTATTATGTTGTTGTAGCCATCTGGTGTCTGGTGATTTTTGGGTTTATATTCTTTCTAACATCCAGTTATTTTTGCATCCCTCTGTGGTTTTAATGTTCTTCTCTAATATATTTGGCATGGAAAAAGAGTGCTTATGCAGCCTTTGTAAAACAATATTGGGATCTTTTTGTCAAAATCTAGCAAGGCAGACTAGGACTTGTAGTTTCACAAATACCGAAATTCACTGTGTATGTATGATGGTACTGGTACCGGGATATATACATAATATACTGTACCTTTAACATTAGTGTGGAGAATTTAGAGGGTGAAGGGTAAAAAAAAAATTGTTCAGATGTTGCTTTATTTTCTTTCTTCTGTGTTCTTAATTACTGACTTAATTGCTTTGGTTTTATATTTACACCCTTTTTTCACATTCTTCCTTTGCTGCACAGTCCTGTAATATTTAGCTTAATTTATCTAGATATTCAATCTTTTCCTTCTGTACAAATTATTCTTCCTTTTATATTCTCCTTTTATATTATATTTCACTGCTTCCGCCAATTCAGTTTGATTCTGCGCAGATCATTTGGGTCCTTTGGCTAGTATTGTGGGTGATAAAGTCCAATATTTGGCCACCATGGTCACTTTATTTTACAGTAAAAAAAAAAAGTATTTGTTTAAAGCCCTGGAGACTACAGCCAAAGACCCAAGAAAGTGAGAAAGTTAGGTTGGAATTTATTGGTTATGCAAATGTTGTTCTTTTGTTTTAACTCCTAAATGAGAGCGGTAAAGGTGTTTGTCAGTTGTATTATTCCATAAATATGACTACTTAATGCCAGCCATTTTCCCATAAACAATCTATTTTGTGTACTTGCAAATAAGTTGTCTTATTGACAGTTACACTGCTTGTTAGCTATTGAACTCTAGGTGAATTCTGCATTACTAAATAGTGATCCTTTGTGTGTAAAACTTTGACTTTAATTTGGTTGCTTGGTTGCTCCCTAGACAGATATATTGTATAAAGGTGAGAGATGATGAATGTGGCCATTTTTCTAATTAGTTCATGGTTCGGAATAAAAATAATTAGAGCACAGTGACATAGAAGTTAGAACTTACACTTCAGGTGCATTTGTGGTAACAATAGCTTTCTGAGGGAGCTTCAATTTAAAGGCTAAAATGTGCAAGCACATTCATTGTCATTGCATACAATTATTGTCATGTCATTTAGGAAATTGCTTAAAGTGTAAGCTTTACAAATATCTTGGTGTAAAAAGAAATGGATCCGGAACTTGCTTTTTAATACATATGCTTTACTGCTCAGTAGACTGACCTTCACATTCTCCAGTTACTTGAATGCTGAATATGTCACCAACAAGAGACCATAGCACTGAAATAGTTGATTGATTCGAACCCTCATGCAAAAACACAGATGATCTAATAAGTATGTATATGACATGCAGTGCCACAGTGACCATTGTACTAAGGAAAAGAAGTATGGTTAGTCACCTGCAAATTTCCATGTTGATAGTTCAGCTTTTTTTGGCCCTATAAGGCATTGTTTGTGCTATATTTATTATACTACCTATCCAAACCGTAAAGTTTCACAAATGGTTTGTATGTTTTATTCCTCCTGGAAGAACCAGTAAAAATTAATTAAATTCAATGAACAAGAAAAAAAGGGGAATTATTTAAGATTTTATGCATTATTGTGATATATTTTAAATGTCCAATTACAGGCGGTCCCCTAGTTACAAAAATCTGACTTACAAACGACTCCTACTTACAAACGGAGGGAGACAACAGGAAGTGAGAAGAAATCTACCCCTAGGTAGGGAAATTCTCTCCTGTAAAAGTTATTATGGGAAAAAGATGTCTCCACTGATGCTTTACCACCAATCCTTGTTTCCACAACAAGCCAAATTTTCAAAATCCAATTATCATTGGGACAGGAAGTGAGGTGAAATCTTCTGAACAGAAACATAGAAAGTAAAACAAACATTACAGGGATGTTAACCCTTCCCTATGCTATCCAAAAAGCTTAAAAATAGTTTTTTTGGCTGGAGCTACACTTAAAAAATGTACCTGTTCCGACTTACAAACAAATTTGACTTAAGAACAAACCTACAGACCCTAACTTGTTTGTAACCCGGGGACCGCATGTACTTTGATACAGTATGTAATGGCCAATACCATCTGGAAGATCACATAGTAATATTATCAAGCAGTTATCATATTATTGCTCTTTAATTGCAGCAGGAGGCTTTTGGCCCATTCCATTGAACTTGTGCGTGTAGTTAATAGTGTTGCAATTGCTCCTATTAGACTCTGCATTGTACTGTTTATTTTTCTGCTCACATCCCTAGGCTCATCAGTTTTAAATCTATACAACATATCTGACATTTCAGCCTCCTTTTTTACTTGGCTTCCCATGTTTACATGTATTCTTGAAACAGGAATGCTAGGGACAAGAATAACAAGAATACTAATGTGACTAACATCTGCTTGACAATGGAAATGTAACTGAGGCAATGATTGATGTCTGCAATCAGTTTCTGCCATCTTACCCTCATAGGATGACATGCAGCAATTCAGCTTATAGTATTAAATAAAAAGAGTGATATTGAATGTGCCTGAGGAGGGTACAGAATCCAATAAACATGTCATTTAATATCCAACAAATATGTGAAGGCTTTGTGTAAGTTAAGTGTATTTTTTGTATAACTGTTGAGAGCCTTAAAGGTACACTCCAGTGAAAAATTGAAACTTACATTTTTAAGATGAATACATTATATTTTTCATCCAGGCATTGCTGCATTGCACCAGTCCAACCCAATGCATGTGACAGTAAATTTGGGAACCCATGTTTGTAATCCAAGTGATGAATTCTCAAATGCACCCAGTGCATGCTTCCTGCTGTATCTATCATACACATAACCTTGTACTTAACCACTTGCCAACTGCCATATGACTATAAGCGGTGGCAGTGTGGCTCTGTCCCGCAAATCGCCGCTTATAGTCGTCACTCACATGCACAATGGCTAGGGGGCGAGCGCGTACCGCCAGTGGCGCGCGCTCATGCCCGCTGCATGCTTCCTGAGTGGGGCCGCGGATCGGGTGAACTCGATGTCCACCGGCAACTCGCTCTGCCCTGTGACAGTGCCAGAATGGGGAACCGCTGATGTAAACACGGTGGTTCTCCATTCCGACAGGCGTCATGTCAGAGATCTACTGATTCTTGTACTCGGGATCAGTTACATCTCTCATGCCTCTGCCAGCCCAGCCCCCATACAATTAAAACACACCCAGGGAACCAAGTTAACCCCTTCACTGCCCCCCAGCAGGTTAATCCCTTCACTGCCAATGAAATTTACACAGTAATCAGTGTATATTTAAACTTCTGATCGCTGTATAAATGTCAGTTTTCCCAAAAAAGTGTTACAAATGTCCGACCCAATATCACAGTCCGGATAAAAATCACAGATTGCTGCCATTACTAGTAAAAAAACACCACAAATGAATTCCCATGGTTTGTAAACATGGCAACTTTTGTGCAAACCAATCAATAAAGGCCAATTGCGATTTTTCTACCAAAAATATGAGGAAGAATATAAATCAGCCAAAACTGATGAATACATTTGTTTTTTTATATATTTTTTTTGGATATGTATTTTAGCAAAAAGTAAGAAATGTTGTTTTTATTTTGCAAAATTGTCACTCTTTTTTGTTTATAGCGGTGATCAGAAATGACGCAGAGGTGATAAAATACCACCAAAAGAAAGCTCTATTTGTGGGGAAAAATCTAGTTTGGGTACAATGTTGCTCGACCACGCAATTTCAGTTAAAGCGACGCAGTGCCAAATTACAAAATATGCTCTGGTCCTAAGGTGGGAAATCCTTACGGTCCTTAAGTGGTTAAAATAAAAAAGAGGATTCCATCAGTCACCAACTGTATTTAAGCATGTCCTAAAAGTATATATGTGATTGGTAATACAATAAGCAAAAGTAAATGAAAATGTTTAGCACATGCTACCAAAGCATATTCCCTCTATACTCTCACTATAGTGCACATGGGTTACACAGATTTACGAAGGTAAATTATGTGAACTTTCTACATTAAGCCAAGGGTATTTAAGCTCTTTTTGTGAACATACCTGATGTTCAGAAAAAGTCAAAGCAATTAGAGAATGTCTATGGATATTGAGCAATTAATACACTCATTACTTGCTTCTACTATTTGTCTGGAATTGTTCTTTAAGAGTTTTGTTTGCCACCTCTGTATATTATACTTATTATCTTTATGCTTTATATTTAGTCTGACCCATCCATCCAGCTATCCTTTCAGATCATTTAAACCTGAAGGAAAAGGCTGAGCAGTTATCCACCTTTTCTAGTTATTAAACATCCCCAGATCTGTTGGGATATACAATCCAACCAGTATATTTTAGGTCTGTCCTGGGATTTTTTTCCAGATGGACGTGCCTGTTACACCACCAGGGCAAGCCTCTCTATTTCTGGACCACCATGTGCATTACCCTCATATGAGAAGAAATCCCAGCAATGTCACAATGAAACCTAATTTGCACAATTAGGACATAACCATGGGAAGGATAAGCACCTTGAATGGTCATTTAGCTTTGAATAATTGCTTTTCTACCACAGATTGATATAGCATCCACAAAATTGTAAATTACCAATGGTAATTTATAAAATCACAGAAGAAAGTCTTTAATCATGCAACTTGATGCAGCATTCTGTTTTTTGTTGGAGAATATTATAGCCTTGCATTTGGAGATTTTAATTTTTACAGCTGCATTAAATTAATTACTCAGAAATTGAATTAAAAAAAATGTAGAGCAAACATCTAAAATATATTTTTCAAGCAGCATATATTTTACCACCTGTTCCCTATCATACATAAATAAGGATCTTAGCTACAAAAAAAATGTGACCTGAGGAAGAGGTTGATCCCTGAAACAAGTAATCCCGGGTTCTTGCTACCTGCTATTCATTCATTCATTCATCCTTTTATCGCTTTTTGCAGCCCCGTGTCTTTGGGGCAGTTTCCCAAGCCCCGTGGTGCCCTCACATTGTGGAGCACTTCTGCCAGCATCTGGTGTCACTTCCGGTCTTCAAGCTGGTCCATTCAGCCCACAGGTGCATCCGTTATGGTTCGTCCGGCCGCTGCTGGCTTCCTCTATCCTCCCTGCTGTCATCCATCCACCCTGTTTACCATCAAGGAGTCCATGGGATCCAAGTCATCCATCTGGACTCACATCTAGGCGCTTATATTACCATCAGTTACATATGAATTTGGCTTGTACCCTTGCCTGTTATGCACCTTGGTCTCCTGGGATTACCCTTATGAGATGTTTAATGCACATGAACTTTATCCTTTTACTTAATCTTTTAATTTACTTAATACACTTAATAGTGTATTTGAACATCATCTATTCATTTTACTACTTATTACACAACTTGGATCAGCTAGCCCTGTGAATGTACTTTAAGGATCTTAGCTAGTACACATTGGTATAGTGGTAATCTTGTCCTTTATTCACATAAAGCAAAAAGCATCACAGGCTAATGTTTTGGGACCTCGCAGGATCCCTTTCTAAAGGCAGAGTGGTTACAACAAAACTACCTCTTATCTTTCACATGCTTTCAAACACATCTATAACCTGATATACTGTCCATAAAGATTGAAAAGTTGAACAGAGAGCAACACAGCAACACACACAGACCATCTCTGAAATACACCTATTTCAGGCACAAACATTACACCTGTCCACTCCCTCATGAGAAAATGTCCAGTGGCCTTCTACTTGACATAATGCAACTTTACAATTTAAAATAACTGACAATGCTGACACATTGGAAGGTATAGGAAAAGCAAAAGCAAATTTTCTGTTTTGGGGCCAAAGATTTGTTAGAATCTCTTCAGAAGACAGTAACGTGTATAAATGGCAAAAAAAAATAGTCGCCAACCAGTAGTAGTAAGCAATGCTGTCACTCCAGCATATTTTAGGAGGAACAGATAACATTTTACACATGCGCTAGTTTCACATTTCCATAGATTCTGACAAACCTGTAGGGAGGTGCTACAAACAGCTTTTGTATTCCCATTGAGCAGTCACTTATTTTGTAGGCAATGTTATATGAGATATGTTAGTGGCTGTCAAATTAGTCTCAGTTAAAATACAGTAATTAACATAAGGGAATCTAACATTCTTATCACAGTAAGGCACTTGTATTCAAACCATGTTAAAGTGATTAGAATCTTAGAAATATATTCTGTCATTCCTATTGCACCAAAACCCACGGGCATTTTTGCCTAACAAAAACCTTTCAAATCCATAGGAGACTTAATTTTCTCTTGAAGAAAGAATATAAGTCAATGAAAAAAATGATCTGAACTTTCTGGGTTATAAGCTTTGGAAAATATTGTATATAAAGCATCATAATAATGGTAAAGCAGCATAACCTCTTACACTGCATATGATTAAGTCATTCCAGGGAATGCAAAGTTCAATGACATAGCATATTTCAGAATTCTAAGTTATATCCCCATGATGGCTGAAAAGAAAATGCTTACATTACATGTTGCTTTAGAATTTGCTCCATTTAAATAGATACTGTTGTGAAATACGATATAAATTAGGTAAAAATATTGTGCTGAATATACAGATAACTATTTCTTTTTCCAAAGCTAAGCTGTAAAAACTAAGTGACAGAACTCTGGAAACAACTTGATCAGAAAATATTTTTTATTTAATGGTATTCATATTTGGTTTCTGTACAAGAAAATTTATAGGAATTATGGGAAATTACCTGTTTTGAATTTACCTAGTTTAGAGGTGTGTAGTTGTTCATAGCATGGCCAAGTGGTCAGCTGGGATTTGGTCCTCATCATTGCAACCTTCTGCTGGGCCTATGTCTTATTCTTCTGCTTCTTCTATGCCCCACACAATTCCTCTGCTGCTGCTTCCATTGGGTTATCCTGTAAACATGTTGCTTTTAATTCCTTGCACATTAACTACCTTATACTGCACCATGAGCTTCCCCTGTTGCTTTCTGGCTTTCTCTGGGCCTATACTTTAAACTTCCACCTAGCACGTGTAACATCACTCTGTTTATACCTTGAATTGTACTGTTCACATTGTGGGCATTGCCAAGCAAACCCTCATGTTACCTAACATTAGCACACGTCCTGGTTGACCGGGCTTAATTAAAACGAGGACAACGAAAGAATAAAGTCTACAGTGCAAAATGAGGGAAAAAACTTTCAAACACTGGAGCGCATGTGTGCGAGCTCCAAGATGGATGTCTGAGCCCGGAGCTCCGCACCACCTCGGTCGACCGGCGCTCATACAGCCAGCTGTGACCACCCAGGACCAGACCCACTGGCACCATTCAGCCCCTAAAACCCCAGGGCACCTGGATAGAGAGTTCATCCGCAAGGAGAGACCTGAGGCCACTGTTCTCGGAGGCAGTAAAGGCAGGTGTACCAAGATGGCCACCACCGCGGCTTCCCCACATGACCAGGCCATGGGACTCAGGACACACGCCAGGTACTGGCTCCAGCCACTTTACCCTACCCCTCTACTCCACAGGGAGGCATACAGCAACTACATGCCCCCTCACCAAATTCTATGGAATAGCTGTTGGCCCAAGCCATGGGGAACTAAAATCTCTCCCCCTCAGGGCCCTCCCCAGCTCAGTCTCAGCTAACCCTCACTCCCAATGCTTCAGGCCTAGACACTGCCTTTCAAGCCTAGGACTTATTCTTCAAATTATCAGATCTGCTGGATAAAGGGCTAGCTCAGACCGCTGATAAGATCATGGTAGACATTAAGGCAGACTTCCATAGCCTAGGAGAAAGAATGGAAGCTATAGAGAATAAACTGGACATCACTGTTTCCAGAGCCCATATCCAGGTCCTGCAGGACCAGTTAGATACTGCTCTCTCCAGAATAGATGACCTGGAGAACAGGTCAAGAAGATACAATTTCAGGATCAGAGTCTCTGACATACCTGCAGCAGTCCATGAACTCATCAAAAACCTGGGCCCTAATTTCCCACAACACCGACTAGAGCTGGACAGGGCCCACAGAGCCCTTGGCCCCCCAAGGAAGGATGGATCTCCCAGGGACATTATTGTCAAACCTCATTTCTACTTGGTAAAGGAAGAAGTTATGAAACAAGCCCGCTCCCTGTCCCAAATCCACTGCAGGGGACACCAAATCCAATTTTTTGCAGACTTATCCCCCACGACAATCCAGCGCAGAAGGACTCTCAAACCACTTCTAACACTGCTTTCTCAAAAAGACATAAAGTATTGGTGGGCATTCCCTTTCACTGTAAAGTTCTCAGTTAAAGGCAAAACTTATGCCTTTTCCAACCTCCCTGAGGGGGAAAGAATTCTCCTGGAGCTCAGGCTCATATCTCAGGAAATTGACATGGATTATGCTACCTCTACCGCATGAACCTCCAAACGCCCGACTTCTGCCAGCCCTGTGACCCCGGTCTGGAACCAAACCAGGACCAAGAGATCTAAGGACAACAGACCCCCTTGAGACGTTATCTGAGTTTATCTAGACACATAAGTCCTTCATAACTTCTTAGTTATCTTCCTTCCCCTGAACACTGGGTCCTCAGACCCCTACTTTACAAAGGAAGATAATCCCATCATATTCACCTGGATTTTCAATCTCATCTCCCCACAAGGGAAGCCCCTATAACCTGGCCATCTAGGTATATTCAGCTCGGTCCACACTGGGGAATTTTCGGCCAGAAGACGTCCGAGGGTAAGTGACAATGGTATATGCAGCAATTCACCCCCCCAACCAAACACCATGGCCCAATCTAGAACTTCGCTACAACATATGGAAATAGCTATCCATAATGCCCAAGGGTTAAACTCCCCGATCAAAAGAAGGAACATTTTTGATAATTACCGTTCACTTAAACTTGACATCATCCTACTCCAGGAAACCCATTTCTCGGCTTTGTATAAACCCAAATTCCTCCACGCTCACTTCCCCACCTTTTTCTTAGCTAACGCAGTGGACAAGACCAGAGGGGTAGCATTACTTTTTTCAAAATATTGCAATTTCATCCTCCACTCAGAACATAAAGATCCAGAAGGTAGATTTCTCCTGGTAAAAGGAACTATGGAAGGCCAAATATATACCTTTGTCGTGTACTACGCTCCTAACAAGGGTCAAGCTAGCTTCTTCCTATCCCTGTTCAAGATTATCTCTCCAATGTTAGAAGGAACAATTGTAGTAGACAGAGACTCCAATATCGCTTTTGACCAAAGCCTAGATGAGTCCAAACCACTGTCTGCACAACTCACCCGCCCAACTAAAGCTAGCCTGAAAATTGCAAAGCTTATTCACGCACATGGATTGACTGATATCTGGAGGGAACTTAACCAACCTTTTCTTGCGCCCACCTCTCCTATGCCAGAATCAACCATTTACTGGCTTCCCCAAACCTTTTTCCAGACGTCACAAAATCCTATATAATAGACACGGTCTGCTCCGATCACTCCATTGTAATCGCTCTTTTCATGAGAGGTCCCAAGAAACCCTCCCAAAGGCCCTGGCACCTAAATGACCCCATCAGGGCAACAGAAATAGAAACTTCCCTTAAGGATTACTTCACACTAAATGATGGGGGGAGAGGTATTGACGGAAACCCTTTGGGCGGCTCATAAGGCCACCATAAGGGGGAAAATAATTCAGATAGCTTCCCAAATTAAGAAAGAAATGCTTCTTTATATTGAGAGATTAGAGAAATCCTATGCCTCTTCGAAGTCTAAACATAAGAAAAACCCTTGGAGCGTACCTACTGTGCAATTAGATGCGGCTAGAGTAGAATTAAATCTGGCCCTAACCGTGCTGCTGAAAAACACTATAGATGGAGTGGAGCCAAATTCTACTCACATAAGGACAAAATGGGAACCATGTTAGCCTCAAAATTGACTATGCGCCCTAAAGTTCTAGCCTTACCCAAGATAAAGGTCCCAGGACAACCCCCTACAACGAACCCCGACAAAGTCCTGAAAGCCTTCCAGGATTTCTATTCCCATCTATACAGCTCGTCCCCACTGAGGGGAGACCCAGGAGCTAGTGTCTTCCTTGATGACCTCCCCCTTCCCTCTCTATCCACAGACCATAAGAATTTATTGGAGGCTGAGTTCACAGTGGAGGAGGTGCTGGGGGTTATAGGGGACCTTAAGAAAGGCTCGGCACCGGGACCTGATGAATTCTCTACAGCCTACTATAAAGCTTTTGCTGGAACTCTAGCTCCTCACCTTACTAATTTCTTCAAATCTAAAAGGAACGGGGAAGCTATAGATTCACATCTAAATACACCCTTTAATTCAGTCATCCCCAAGCCGGGGAAAAACCCAGAAGAAGTCAACAATTACATGCCGATTTCTCTCATAAACAACAACTTAAAAATGATGACAAAAATCCTGGCGAATAGACTAGCTTCCATTATAGACCAATATATACATAAAGATCAAGTGGGCTTCATCCCAGGGAGACAGGGGCCTGACCAAATTAGAAGGGCAGTAGACCTTATTTCCCTGCTTCGATTCAACTGGGATGGGGGACCCAAACACAAAGGAATGATCCTGTCACTTGACCTTCAGAAGGCTTTTGACTCCATGTCATGGCCCTACCTGTTCCAGGTACTAGGGAGATGGGGCTTTGGCCAGAGATTCCTGGGCATCTTACGCGTGCTATACTCTTTTCCAAAGGCACAAATTAGACTTAGGGGCTTTTATTCAGACTACATAGGCATTGCCAAAGGCACAAGACAAGGGTGCCCTCTTTCCCCCCTTGTCTTTGCCATAGCTATAGAATTCCTTGCCATAGCCATCTGCTCCAACCCAGACATACAAGGAGTCCACTGCGGCTACCAGATGCATAAACGTGGGTTGTTCGCGGATGATATTTTGCTCTTCATAACTCCCCAACAACCTCCATCCCTAATCTCTGTAAGGTACTGGATAACTTTGCACTAGTTTCTGGTCTGATAGTGAATCTCAATAAATCCCAGGCTCTAAATATATCTCTCCCCACGGACATGGTCTCCCACCTGAAAAACACCTTCAGGTTCCATTGGAGCGACTCCACCATCAGTTACTTGGGGGTCACTTTAACAGCTAAAGTCAAACTTTTATATGAAGCTAACTACCCCCTAGCTTATAAAAATTAGAACAGGATCTGCAAGACTGGTCCAAGGGGGATCTTTCCTGGCTGGGCAGGATTCACATTCCATTAAAATGACGTTTCTTCCCAGACTGCTATATCTGTTCAGGGCCCTCCTGATAGCAATCAGGAAAGACCACTTAAATGCCATCCAAAGCAAAATCATTAAATTTATATGGGGAGGGAAGGGGTATAGACTACCCCAAAAAAAACCTTTTCCATCCAATTAAGAAGGGGGGACTGGGTCTCCTGAGATTGTTATGGTATTACCATGCGGCCAGACTAATGCAACTGTCAACGATATACTCTAGACTAGAGAAGCCCAACTGGATCTTGATAGTGAGGCAAGCGGTCCCGTCATGCACCCTGGACTTCTTACTTTGGATGCCCCCCGGGGAGCGCCCGCCAATCCTCTCTCCCATACTCTCCCAAACAATGACCCTGTGGGACAAACTTAAATTGCTTCCCTCCCTAGTCTCAAAAGCTTTCTCCCTTGCCCACATCTTTCACAACCCGGATTTCCCTCCAGGCCTAGACATAAAATCTTTTAAATGGTGGCTAGACAAGGGGATGTACCTAATCGGTCACTATTTCACCAGTTCAGGGCCCATCTCTAAGACTTTCTGCATTAAAAATCTAGAGTTACCTGCAAGCAAACATTTTCGTCTTCAGCAAATACTACACTTCTTACATAAAATTTGGCCCAATAAACCCAATCCTCCTGAATTCACAGACTACGGACTTTGGTGTGGCCAACCAGGGGTTCAAAGGGGTGGTATTTCTACCACATACCGGTCACTTGCCCAACCGACAGCCAAATTGCCTCACATGTCTGCCTGGGAGAATGACCTTAACAAGCCAAAGCACTCAAAGGCATGATCAACATCACTCTGATGGAAGCCTCTATCAAAGTGACAACCAGATGGTACTTAACCCCCGCTAGACTGGCCTCAATGTTTGCATCTAAAAGCCCTCTATGTTTCCGGGAGTGCCAAATCAGAGGAACCATGTCTCACATCTGGTGGGAATGTCCCAGAATCAGGACCTTCTGGAATAAAATCTTTAATCTTATCTTCAAAGTGACTTCTTGCCAGATCCCAGGAACCCAGCTATAGCGCTGCTTGGTCTGGACTTTGTCACAGTTCCCAAACACAGTCGTAAACTTATAAGCTTCATACTCCTAGGTGCTAAGCTGACCATAGCGAAGGCATGGAAACGGCCTAGAATATCCTTCGCTGCAGCGAAAAATAAAATTTCATGGATCATGCTTCTAGAGAAATTGGCAAACTCCCTGGCAGACAACAGAAAGAAATTTGAGGCAGTCTGGGAACCTTGGGCCCACTTTACGGGCATTTCACTGATACCAGGTCTCCCATCGGGACCTCAACCTTAACATCTCCCTGGGGACTGGCACTATACCCTTCCCCCTTAGACCTTTCCTCTATCCCTACTCTCTGTCTCCCTTTTCTCTAGTCCTTATACTTCTTTATACTGTTGGTTAATTTTCTCCATTTTGTTAAGCAGTTTTTCTAGGGGCTTTGCGGCTTGGTTTGAGGAGGTGTCCGCCTAAATATCATTTGGGACGGAGCCATCTTCGATCCCACCAGCCCCGGAGCACTTAGTTCTACCTCCACATGCGGGATCCAACCACCAGTCATACGGGCATACAAGCTCCCGACTATCAATGCTGCAAGCTGCTCTTTGTTTTAGTCTCCTTAGATTTAAAGTACAACTTATAAATGTTTCATAACCAGTTCAATGATCTGTCAGAGTCCCCTTGAGCACAGTTAGTTCCCAATAGGGATGCTGAGGGAATTGTGACATAACACTATGACATTGCCCTCTGTCATGGCTGTCAGCGACTCAATTGTATATTCTACTGGCTTGTTCTTTTTTGATACTTGTATGTCTATGTTTTATTTTGCTTCTTAAAATAAAAATATATTGAAAATAAAAACTTTCAGAGCGCATGCGCAGCCCTAGCTGATCGGTCATGCAACGCTAGAGCTCCGCTCCTCCTAGGGATTAGGAGTGGGAATCACTGCAAGCTGCAGCCCGACACTCCACCCGTGTACTCCCGTAGACTGCCATCACCTTGGAGCACCTCCCTGACCAAACGGCATGGTCCTGGGAGCCGCAAGAGGCAGACCCAAGAATGCCTCCATTAAAGAGGCCTTAGCCCGCGGCTATGCTAAGATGACGTAGATATGCCCTACACCCCTCACACGCTTCTCCAGGGAAGGGGACCCGCGCTCAGTAGCAGGTGCTTGCACATACCTCCATCCAGGAGAAATCGGACTGTGAGTACCCCCCACTTCCAGACTCCGCTCCAGAACAAGCAACCCCACATGCACTGCTACGACAAATAGAAAAAAATGCTTTACAAGGCCTTAAAACAAACGTCTGACCATATCACAAGCAGCCTTACCAAAGAAATCAGGGAGCTGGGGGCCCGCACCGCAGCCCTAGAAGAGAAAGTAGATGACCTAGAGGCCTCTACCCAAGAACACTCGGCTGAAATTGAAAATTTAAAAGAGGAAAACCTCACCCTCCAGACCAGACAAGAGGACTATGAAAATAGGGCGAGATGATCGAATATCCACATCCGCGGAATCCCTGAGACAGTAATAGACTTACAGTCTGCAATCATGGCCCTATTCCAGGAGCTCCAACCTTCGATCCCAATCAAATGTTTGGAAATGGGCCTTATACATCGTGCCCTAACCCCCAAAAAACAAGAGGTTCATTACTACCGAACAAAAGAACAGCTGCTGGAGGCCGCCCGCGGCAGGGAGATCCTCACATTTCAAGGCTACAACTATCAGCTCTTCAATGACTTATCTCAACTAACCATCGCCAAACGTAGAGCTATGAAGCCATTGCTGCTGGATTTGCAAAAACGGCGCATCACCTATCAGTGGGGATTTCCATTCTCAATTCGCTTCTCCCACCAAGGCTCCAAATATAAATGCAGGTCGCTTGACAAGTTATCGCAAACTCTACAAGAGCTCCACAGATAACTCTCCTGGAACTAGACCCTCATGGCTACACTCTGCTTCAACCTCTCCTCGCAAGCCAACGCTTCCCTCGGGTAACCCTGATGATGCCTACCTGCACAAGAGGAGCCTCACCACCTCATACACAGGAGGACTCAATGGACTGAACCCTCACCGCTGGACTGTTCATCATCCAGGCCCCCACTTTGTGGGCTCACCATTTCAGTTGACGGGGTATAACCCCAGTCTCCCTCTGCAACTAATTAACCCACACGGGTTGGTACTCTCCTCGGTACCGGAGTCCCCCCTTGTCTTTTCGGCCATTTTCACTATCCTTGGACAGACCACTCCAAGGACTCAGCAGGCTTCCAACCGTACGAGCTACCCCATAATTTACCAAACCTCCGTATCTCACCTAAGAACCTTTTGACTGCTTGCTCTTGTCCACCTTTTATTTTTTCTCTTACCAGCAAAAGGACACCAGGACAACAGCGGACTTCAAGCCTACAATTTATTCCTGCTCCCCTGACCCACTGCAAAAACCTCCTACAAGGGACTCTGGTAGATCAACTTTCCGTTCACTGGCCCCAGACGGACGGCCCTCACTGTCCCCCCTTCAGCACCCTTTTAGCAGGAACTCTCCAAGCTCCTAGTAAACCCAGGAGGTCTGCCCCACCCCCTCAACCAATCACATTGTTCCCCAAGATGATACCATCCCCCCTCCCTTCCTATTACGTACCGCACTTTATGTTTATTTAGACTGGACATTTCTCCTAGCCTCTCTCAGTAGATACACAGCTAAGTATCACCCTTCAATTCCTCATTACCCAGCTGGTACCCCTGGAAGGAGGATCAGTGCGCTCTACCTGTCCCTCCTCGCTGTTCCTCTCATATTATGCTGGCCTTTGGCAAGGGAATGTTTTCACCTGAGAGGGATTTTTTATCCCCTTCACAAGCATTGTTTGTATTCATCTGTTTATGTTGTATTATACTCTGTTCTAATATTGTCCTGTTTTCTTTCCTGCTCCCCTTTCTATCTCTTCTCCAACCCCACCTTCTACCTCATGAGTCCGCGCAGATGGGTCTTGACAACCAGTCCCCAGCCTCAACCGGTAAGCTGCCTCATACTCTGCTCTCACCATGGCTCCTCTGAACATTGCCACCTTAAACGTCCAAGGTTTCAACATACCACAAAAACGCACCAAAGCATTTAACTACTTTAAAGCACAGAAAGCTCATTTAATCTGTCTGCAAGAGACACATTTTACAACACAATGCACCCCTAAATTCTTCAACAACGCATACCCGCAGGTCTTTACCGTCTCAGCCACTACTAAAAAACGGGGAACATTATAGCGTTAGCTATTAGCGAATATCAAAGACCCGGAAGGGAGATATTTACTCCTGACAGGATTTTTAACAGATATGGCGGTATGAGTAGTTTCATACTACGCACCAAAAAAACATCCCCAGGCATTCCTCTCCCATCTCATGCAAGTTATAAAATCTCAAAAATTTGGCACAGTAATAGTTTGCGGAGATTCAAACCAGGTCATCTTCCCATTTCTTGACAAATCTCCTTACCCCTCCTCTGCTTCACCGCCCAAACAATCATTTCAACTCCTCAATATAATCTTATCGACACCTGGCGTGAAACCAATCCGGGTAAAAGGAGATACACCTACTACTCTCACCCACACAAGACATTTTCACGCATAGATCATATATTACTCACCACGGGGTTGGCCCCTGAGATCCTCTCATCCACTATCCTCCCAGTACCCTGGTCTGACCATTGTGCAGTCCATGACACTACATGGTCCTTACCTAAGGACCTGCTAAAACACCCAACATATCGTTTTCACATTGAGCAAGCACTCCGGGAATACATAGCCTTTAACTCTACCCCAGACATCTCCCCAATCACACTTTGGGAAGCCCACAAACCATCCCTTCGTGGTGCAATTCAAAAGCAAATATCTCTCTTAAAGCTGGAACGCAAAGAGCTAGCCAATAAACTTGAGAGTGACTACCTCTCTGCCCATACAGCGTTTTCCTCAAACCCCAACCCTGATATAAAATCTATATTAGATATGGCCCCACTACAATATGAACTTTTCCTAACAGAAGACACAAACAAAATACACCAGAAATCTAGGCACATTTACTACATGAAGGCTTATAAACTGGACTCACTATTAGCACGCACACTGAAATCCCTAAACAAACCGTTTAGACCCATCAAGCTTAAGACAGGCAAAGATTCCTATACCAGTAACCTAATCAGAATTGTCAAAAAGTTTCATGATCACCTAGCGACACTGTACGCTCAAAATAACTCACCTGCCACAGGTAACCCCAGCTGAGTGAAATTTAATGGATGACCCAATCACACCCGAAGAGGTCGCTATAGCCATCAAAAACTTGAAACTGAACAAATGCCCAGGCCCTGATGGCTTTACCGCAGCCTACTACCGTACTTTTACGGAGCTCCTTGCCCCTATTCTTACCAAAGCCTTTAACGCGATCCTTAACCAACACACCTTTAGAGAGGAAACATTGACAGCCATAATTAGTATGATTCCAAATCTAATTCCAATGACTCCCTCCCAGCTAAATTACTTATTAAAATTCTGGCTACACGCCTGAACACATTCGTCGGTAAACTTGTTCACAGAGATCAGACAGGCTTCATACCGTCGCGACAGACCAGTGACAACATTCATCAGGCAACCCTCATAGCCCACACAGCCAAAAAGCATTGCATCCCTGCTTGCTTCTTCTCACTTGACATAACCAAAGCCTTCGACACACTGTCTTGGCCGTATCTCCTTTACACCCTACGTAGATGGGTATTTAGAACTCACTTCATTATATGATAAACCAAAGGCATATGTTAGATATGCTGGTTACAAGTCACAGAAGTTTAATATAGAAAAATGAACAAGACAGGGATGCCTGCTCTCACCACTTCTATTCGCACTAGCCATAAAACCTGTAGTGCAATTGATTCAGTTGAATCAGACAATTACAGGCATCGAACTCGGTGGATGCCACCACAAAATACGTTTATTTGCGGACGACATCCTCTTATTCCTTTCCTCACCTATGACTTCCGGCCCTAACCTAATACCCATACTCAATAGATTTGCTAAAGTATCAGGGTTGACGGTCAACATGCAAAAATCCAAGGCACTGAACATCTCCCTCTCTCCCACAGAACTAGACATAGTGCGGGAAGCTCTCCCATTCCCATGGGCTGGAAAATCAATTCCCTACCTGGGGATTCAGCTTACAGCTGACCCGACACAACTCTTCTCACTAAACTATCCAGCTATGCTGAAGTTAGTCACAAACCTTATGCACCAATGGGCCCCCCTTCCTGTATCATGGCTCGGTAGAATCGCAATTGTTAAAATGTGCATCCTACCTAAACTGTTATACCTCTTCAGGGTCTTACCTATCCCCATCCCAGCATACTTCCTACGCATCATTCAAGCACGGGTGACTACACTTATCTGCGGGGCTACCAAACCAAGAGTCTCGAAGCCAACACTCTACCTCCCGAAGCTGCGCTGGGGGCTAGGGATGCCTAACTTTTCCATTTATTACAAGACAGCCCACATAGCTAGCTTATCCAAATACCACGCTACCCACGAAACACCCATGTGGGCTGCAGTCAAGTCAGTCGATTGCGACCCCCTATCAGTCTCCAACTTACTGTGGCTTAGCCAGAAAGACCGCCCCACACTGGACAACCCCGCCACCAAACATTTCATCTCATTATGGGACAGGCTAAAGCTAAGACACTGTTTACAGTCCCCTCAAAAACCCCTCCTCTCATTTCTCAAGAACCCTGTGTTTCTACCTGCCTGGGAATAGCTCCGAGCCTTCCATGTCTGGGCCACCTTAGGGCTGTTGAGACTACACACCCTAGTCACTTCCTCTGCCTTCCTAACTTTCCCGGCACTCAGAGAACAACATAAAGTTCCCCAATCTGAGATATTTCACTATCTCCAGATTAAAAACGTTTACGCGCCAATAATCCATGACCCCTCTCAACAACTTCACCTATTTCGAGACCTTATGTAAACAAGACCCACATGCGAGAGGAACCATCTCGGCCCTCTATTCTCACATCCTAGCTTCCACAAGCCCCAAACCTCCACACTATGTTAGTAAATGGGAAGATGACCTGGGACTCGCTCTAGACCCTGACCAATTGGCCTCCATACTGTCCTCTGTTAAATCCTCCTCGCCCAATACACAAATTATGGAGACGAACTATAAAGTTTTAACCAGATGGTATCTAGTGCCCTCTAGGATCGCAAAATACCTCCCACCTTACACCCCACAATGTTTCTGAGGCTGTCCAGAATTAGGGACCTTCTTTCACACATGGTGGACATGCCCAATAGCACACACCTTTTGGAAATCCATTTTTGATATAGCGTCACGGGTGACGGACACACCACTAAGCCCAGAACCCTCTATGGCCTTACTGCTTTTAAAACCAAATTCGCTATCACGTAAACAATTCAAGCGCCTGGTCCCCCTATTTACCACAGCCAAGCAAACAATAGCTCGGGCGTGGAAATCTCCTTCCCTAGCAATTGCTGGAACTAAGCACAGAGTCACCTCCTATATGGTCCATGCCAAGCTAGGTGCAGTAGAGAAAGACCGACTCCCCAAATTCGATTACATATGGAAATCTTGGATCGACCTATTTCTTCCCCCTACATTTCAAGTTCTTTTGCCATGGTGAACCACTTACCCCGGTATGAGCACTGTCTGAAGCAGTCCTATAGACCATCCCCGCGGACCTCCACCCCCTCTATCCTCTCTCTCTCTGTACTACTCCCCCTTTCTCCTCTGTTTCTATCCTCTGTCCTTACAAGAGCATTTGGTTACATGTCTCTTCAATTACATTAGATTACATTGACAAGTGTAACGCTACTCTCCTTACCGTGTTTCTGCTCTCATCCCTGGTGTGGCGACTACTGCCTCCCCACCTCCAGAGCACAGCAAGTTCCCCACAGGGGTGCTTGGAGGGCAGACAGGCCTAAATTATCGATACCCCACACTAATACCTTCTCGGACTTGGCTAACGCCATCATCCTTGAACCTTGTTGTTGGTAATATATTTGTCCTATATGATTCCTATTGCTCCTTTATTGACTCACTTGTCGAACCATATATTTTGTTTCAGATACTATTGTAAATCTCCACTTGTGCTCCTGTATGTAAAATTCAATAAAAACTTTAAACTGGAAAATAAAAACTTTCAAACACAAATTACATCAAAAATTGTATTTAAGTGTATTGGAAACTATTTCAGCTTGCGCCACTGGCTGTTTGATAGATACAATGGAGTTGATTTACTAAAACTGGGTACAAACTCTGGTCCTGCGGTGCATGGTAGCCAATCAGCTTTTAACTTTGGCTTATTCAATTAATCTTTGACAAAAAAAACTGGAAGCTGATCTGTGCAGAACTGCGTCAAAAATTTTGCACTCTCTAGTTTTAGTAAATCAGCCCAAATGTTGTGTAATGGTGGAGATTTAATCAGGCCATAAATTAGTTAAAAAACAAATTAAACGTCATGTCAAAAGAAGGATTGTTCAATTTTCGAATAATTAGTGTGCCCACAGGGACAGACAATTTTTGTGAGGACATCAAAAATGACTGATCAAACATGTTGGAAATGTTATCAAAATGAACGATTTCCTAATCATTTATAGGATTAGTATTGGAAAAAAAAATAAGACTAAAATGGGCAAAAAGATGTTCTCTGTCATGAAAGTTCTGTCATATCTTATTTTGATGACCATTATTTTATTATTATTATGCAGGATTTATATAGCGCCGACAGTTTGCGCAGCGCTTTACAATATTAGGGCAGACAGTACAAATACAATACAATTCAATACAGGAGGAATCAGAGGGCCCTGCTCCTTAGAGCTTACAATCTAGGAGGGAGGGTTAAATGATACGAAAGGGCAATAACTGCGGGGATGAGCTGGTTGAGAAAATAAGGAGTGTAGTTGTTAGGTGGTGGCATGATAGTCTTCCCTGAAGAGAAGAGTTTTCAGGGATCGCCTGAAGGTGGATAGATTTGGGGACAGTCTGACCGATTTGGGTAGGGAGTTCCAGAGGATGGGAGAGGCTCGGGAGAAGTCTTGGTGGCGAGTATGAGAGGAGGTGATGAGGGAGCTGGAGAGCAGGAGGTCTTGGGAGGAGCGAAGAGGACAGTTAGGTTAGTATTTTGAGACTAGGCCGGTGATGTAGCTGGGAGCAGAGTTGTGGATGACCATAGTGTAGTGTGTGTGTTTTTCTAGTGTAGTTTTTTTTGTTTTGCTACAGGAAATAAAAAATGTCCTGAAGCTTGTGCTAGCTGTAGGGGGCAGGTGAATTCAACATTTTGTGTATTGAAGCCTTGTTGTAATCACAATAAAGAATCCAGCCAGATAGGTCTGGAAGTGTGTGAAGCAAAGCTATTTAACATATTAACCCAGTTTATTGTTATTATTTCAAGCCAGGAGGTCAAAATACATTGCATCACTTCCAGAGATGAAGAAAAAAAAAACAATTTTCACAGGAAAAATTTAGAAACAATCAAGGCACGATTATAAGAAATGTGTGGAGATCTGTATGCAGATTCTAGGTTTTAATCCTGCTATAGCAATCAACAGATCTATCAGTCTGTGGTCCCACGTTGTGGGTTTCTACAAATGTTACTTTTTGCAATGTTGTATTACCCAATTTAGACATAATGAGTAGTTCTACTATTAACAATAATTTTTTCAGGGTTAGTTTTGATTCCTGAATACTTTGGTGTTCTAGTTTTGTTAATATGTAATATGTTTTCAGCTTTAAAGTAACAAGTAGTTCTAATCTTGTCTCTCTAGCTATATGGCTTGTTTTACAATGGTGACCTATCTATTCCGCAATATATATGGTAATCTGCATCCTCATTTGTACTAAGCACTTTTTTAGTAGGTTTCATGCCAATATATATGGCAACCCCACTGCTTCTATATGAACAGACTTTCACCTTGTGCTTTGGTTCCTGGGATTTAGATCTAACTTTATCACCTTGTACAATTTTTATAGCTTTTGTGCACTACATCTAAATGATGATTAAATGTATTTCACATAACATGCAGGGCTTTAATTCCCCACATAAAAGAAAAAAAAGGAGTTTCACCAATATACAAAATTTCAAGTGGACAATATTCTCATTCAGAAAACATAGTTCTCTGTGCCTAACAACCCTTATAACCAATGCTATTTTACCACCACCAGCTTTATGCATAATAAATTGCCTTTAGATTTGCATCATATTTAAAAAGACATAGAAAGAAGTTTTAACTTTTTCAGGGCTCTGAGGCAAGACATGACCTCGCTTTGGCAAATGATGTACAAACAGCATTTTTCACTAATTGTTATCATACAATGGATCACTACTATTCATCCCACCTAATTTTGGGTAGTGATTTTAATATGGTGGCTCATCCAAATCTAAATAGAAGCCTTTGCCCCCATTCCCTGAAAGCCTTTCCCAAATCTCTTCTACAAACTTCTCAATCTATAAACACCTGGTGTACCCACAATATAGGCCAAGGGAATTAACCCATTTTTTTAAAACTCTCATAAGAGCTATATCAGATTAGATTATAGTTTCAGGACTCCTAAATCACTGGCTAATTCTTCTGATGCTGCAACTACCTTTGCCCATGGTCAGACCATTATAAAATCACCTTTTGTACATTATGTATAGGTCTTTCTAATATGTCTTATACCTTAAAACATGGATTCCATATTAACAGATCCAGTCACAGTTCATTGAGAATGATATTGAGGATTTCTTATTATCCTGGTCTGAATAGCACACAAAGCAATACTTAGAGGCCATTTTATTAGTATTTTATTATAGTATTAGTAAACCATGAAGGGTTATCTACCACTCATCCTATAGAATTCTTAACAATACAGAATTTGATACCTTTTATAAAACCTTGCTCCTAGGCATGCTAAATTCCATAATCATATCCTCAAGGGTTACCATTCCCACTTTTCTTCCTGAGCCGTACAAAGACCATAATTTATCTCTAAATTATCATAGCCTCTTAGTTCTCAATAATGATTTAAAAATAGGGACATAAGCTAGAACCACACACTGGCTCTTTAGAGGTTCATCCAAATGTTTAGGGCATTTGTCTTGGCTGAACATAATAGCTTCTAGTTTGCAATGGCTGCTAAGGAAGAAGAGTCCTTATCAACCACTGACATCACCTGACCCATTCACTTGCAGGGCCATGAATCACTGGTTACATAAGCAAATGGGCAAGGATCAGAGTTACATCATTGCCTAAATATGGCCATATTTGGGCAATAATGTCACCACTAACCCCACCACTACTCTAATATTGCTGTCAGTCTGTGAGTGGTATTGCAGAGTTAGGGTCACTACTTTTTTCTTTTGGTGGGCAGTAAGAATCATGGATGTATATTTTGGGACTTTTCTAAAATAAAGAACTTGGTGCTCTCTTAATGTTAAAGGGAGCTTCCAGATTCTGATAAGTTCCCCACCCGCAGACCCCCACAACCCTGGTCCTTGTCCTCATCAGCATGGGGAAAAGGTACTTTACCAAGGGGGTCCCTGGTATGGTTTAACCACTTCCCGTCCAGCCTATTGTCAAATGACAGCTAAGCAGGACATTCATTGTTCCAGGCAGACATCATATGACGTCCTCCCGGAATGCACCTCGCCAATGGCGCTCACTGCTGTCTCAGCCAATGTGGAGGGAGAATCCCCAGAGAGCCGAGGCTATCGTGCACAGTGCTGGAGAAAGATCAGGCTCATGTAAGTATTAGTGGGGGCTGGGGGGGCTGCTGCACAGAAAAAGGGTTTTATCTTCATGCATAGAATGCATGAAAGTAAAAATTCTTGAGCCTTTAGAACCACTTTATATGTCTAGTATAAACACATTACCTTTAGGAAATAATATATTTTATGAGGGAAAAAACTGTTACACTTCCTGTGTAAGATACACCAATGCCTACACTAGCAATTCCAATTGGACTGAGTGGATCATTAATTTTTTCCCTAATTAAACATTTGAGCCTTTTTTATAGTATTAACGTTTATTTTACTACCTTAATAATTAACACACCTAATCTACAGTTACTAGATGTGGATCCAAATTAAAATAGTCTTTAGAATCTTAGCAACCACAATACCATTAGTTAATTAGAATGGAAATGCTGTGTATATTTATTACCAGTTTTTATTTTGTGCTGACAATTTAGGCAGCGGTTTATATTTTGTATATACACATCAGTATATAATATGTCAAGTAAAAAAAATATATATTTAATTCATTCCATCTTCATATCCAAAATGTATGGATTTTACAAAGAACAATACTGCCAGTTCATTTGGTACTTTATAAAACTTTAACATGTTCCCGAAGCAAGTTGATGCCTAAAAGTGGTTGTTAACCCACAGGGTTAAATTTACACTAGCCTCTTGGTTGATTCATGTAATGTCCCCGTGACTGTGCTTTATAAAAAAAATGCAGCTATTTACCTGTTTACAGAGCACTGATTGGTGCTCACGTGACCTGCCAACTCTCTCAGCCTGACAACTGCAGCGGGTGGGGCTGAGGATCCCCCACTTATGTCAGTCAGGAGAGAAGGAGGAGAGAAGAGAGAGCCAGCTGGTCATGTGAGCGTCAATAAGCGCTCTGTAAACAGGTAAATAGCTGCATCTTTTTTATAAAGCACAGTCACAGGGGGACATCACATGAATCAACTGAGAGGATAGTATAAATGTAACCCTAATTTGAGCAGCAGGAGGGGAGGGGGCGGGCATAGATCTGGAGCTGACAGGCAGGGAGGGGAGTGGCGTGAGAGCACAGAGGAGAGACAGGAGACACAGCGAATAATGGAGGCATGTAAGCTGACCAGGGCTCAGCAGCCCTGATATACCGTGGTCAGCTTACAGGGGGGCAGAAACTGGCAGGATCAGCCAGGTATTTTAGGTGATACAGGGGGACAAATGACACAGCACAACACTGTGCTGTATATAATCCTTTAAAGGAACAGGATCTTTTTTTTTTTTTCTTTTAGGTTAACAAACACTTTAATCCTACAATCAGCTTTAAAGGGGGCCAGCATACTGACTGCAAGAAAATGCATCCAAGGAGTGAGTGTCTTCAGAAAAGTACAAGGGGCAGGATTTGTGGCAGACTCCTAGGGAACAATAGTTTGGCAAAGATATTGTCCCAGCCCCGATCTTTGTGAAAGCCCCTGGCTACTCTTTGTGATGCCCAGAGGATTTCAATGTGCAAAGCCTATGCAAAGGTATTGTTGTCTTTGTATTTTACCCATAAGGTTTTAAAATGATCATGTACAGTGACCCTTTAGATTGGCTAAAGTTGCTAAATCAAATGCACTCTCTCTTAGAAAGTGGGTATCAGCTAATTATTTAGTTCAAAAATGTTTGTTTAAGAATGTTCCTTCCATTTCAAATCAAAGTGGGGCCAAATAGATGTTAATTTACAACCAACTTGATTTGAAAATTCGAAGGCGTAGAATGGAATTTTTTTCTTGAACTAACAAACTTCTAACAGTGAATGTGGTTATCATTCAGAAAATTATATTATTTCTAAAATTAAATACAAAACATCCTTACTATTAACTATGGGCATTTGCATTATCCCAAAACTAGACATATCTGTGCAGAAATAAACAGAACATGTGCTTGCTGGACTATAAATGACTTCTATATATCTAGAATACATTATTGCACCTGTCAGCATTTATTAGTACATTAGGCTTGATGCACCCAACAGCTATGATTAACAATGCACAAGGGCTTCATGAATGGGGATAAAACCTGATTTTTATTATACTGCCAGTGTAAGCAATACATTTCCTGTATTTGTTTAGTACTTGTTCTGTACAAAGGATATGGTAAATTAATGCATTTTTATACTAATTTTTAAACTATTACTGGAATATTTTTTGTTTGGAAATTACATTATAAGTTATGATGGGTGAATGCTCTTTGCACTGTAGAATTATATGATGTCTAGTAGCGCAATCATAAATGGAACAATAAAAGAACATTTGATAAGTGAATGTCATTGAGCAAGTATTCAATCATTGTTATCTGTGGTTAGTCAACATTCATAAAGTTTTTATACAATTTGTAACATAAAAATGGTCAAACCATATAAAAACTGGAGTAAAGTAAACTGTTTGTGTTGCGGCATATCGAAAATCAGCTTTTTTTCAAAGCATTTTGAAACATGAAAGAAAACATTGGTTATAGGAAATTGAGTCACTAAAATACAGATTTTCAACTTCCACTGCCCATCAGAAAGCAATAATTTTATCTTGGAGTCTAATGACCTGATTAAGTAAGCATTCACAGCTTTCTGCAAAAGAGTGGCGACAAGGCATATGTCAACAACTTCAGCAATACAGTTCTCACTCGCACATAATTAATGCTGGCCATAGCTGGTTCCTTTCTTTTTCATTCACCCAGTGGGCACACAAACAAGATGGATGGAGGAATCATTACTCCCTGTGAGACTGCATTCTTACAGTGGCACTTACATCTGTCAAAATGCACTGATTATTGGCTGCAGCTGCTTGACTGCAACTGCAAATTGATAAATACATTTCCAACATGTTCCTTCGACAGACGTCAATCAAATGGTAGACTTCTGTTAAGTGGAGATGGCCACACACTGATTGGAATTCATCCAGTCCCTGTGCTGAACCAGCCAAATATTGATCAATGTATGGCCAGCTTAAGGTATGCATGCCCATGCACAGTTGCACAGAGATTGTCTCTGCATTACGGTAATATCAGTGATCAGTTTAGTAAAATAAAGATAAGAATATCTTATTTTGAAGATTATTACCACAGGCAAATAGGAAAAGTGTGAATGAAAATATGTTAAAAGTTTAATTTCCATAAGACCTGAAGGATTGCTATGGCTCATGACCTGTGTCATTCATTTAAGTTGAAATAAAAAAATAAACTGCATTCAGATATTCAGAATCCCCATTTACAAAATACTGCACATAAAATCTCACTGCAATGCATAAAACATTTCTGTGCATTGATGTGCATTTAACATGCATTTTTAAAAGCTTTGCATTGCATTATGTTGTATATTTTTGCGTTGGTGTGCATTTTTATGTCATGGATTGTGAACTGACAGGTCCCTGGAAGGGTGAAAATAATAGCAACAGTTTATATTTTATCAATCAATAATCCTCACAGAAGGTAGTAGCCCTCTTGGTTAGATATAAAATCCAAATAAACAGATATAATAAGGAAGGCAAAGGATAATAGCATGTGTAAAAATGTCCACAAAGAGGATCCCACACTAAAGTGACGCGTGATAGTCCATGTCATGCAAGGAGTAATTAATCATCAGCTCTTGCATCAGGATGACCCTATCTCCTTACAGGATCCGCCACCATCCACCACGTGTTGATTAAGTGTGCACGGACCCCCAAAAAAACAGACTCTTACCAGATGAACATGCTGGGCACTCTATTGCTCAGCCTGTGCACGTTTTGTGCTTTCCTATGCACTGAACCACTCAGGTGCCGTCCCCAGCCACAGATCCTCTAATATCACCACAAGCTCCAACAAGGGGATCATAGAAAGACAGCAAAGAATCGCCACATAGTGTAATAACGTTTTTAAAATCAATTTATTGAAAAAAGGGTAAAACAACTCATTTCCCTGTTGTGGGGACGCTTACCAGATAAAACTTTATAAAAGCATAGAGAAGTAGTTCATGCGGATGCCGTCCATCCTAAGGCTATTACAGACCTCCAGAGACGTATCACTCCCCACGTCTCCCCCTCTCCGTCCCGCAGTGAGGAAGGAGCGCTGACGGGAGCTTCCACCGTCTACTTCCTACTTCCAGCCGTCCAAGCCAATCACAACGCATTTCGTCACGCAATGGACTTCAACAGGTCAATCAATGGACTTCAACAGGCTTCAATCACCTGTTGAAGTCCATTGCGTGATGAAACACATTGTGATTGGCTAGGACAGCTGTAAGTAGGAAGTAGATGGTGGAAGCTCCCGTCAGCGCTCGTTCCTCACTGCGGAACGGAGAGGGGGAGATGCGGGGAGTGATACATCTCTGGAGGTCTGTAATAGCCTTAGGATGGATGGCGTCCACATGAACTACTTCTCTACGCTTTTATAAAGTTTTATCTGGTAAGCATTCCCACAACAGGGACATGAGTTGTTTTACCCTTTTTTCAATAAATTGATTTTGAAAACATTATTACGCTATGTGGCGATTCTTTGCTGTCTTTCTATGATCCCCTTGTTGGAGCTTGTGGTGATATTAGAGGATCCGTGGCTGGGGACGGGCACCTGAGTGGTTCAGTGCATAGGAAAGCACAAAACGCGCACAAGCTGAGCATGAGAATGCCCAGCATGTTCATCTGGTAAGAGTCTGTTTTTTTGGGGGTCCGTGCACACTTAATCAACACGTGGTGGATGGTGGCGGATCCTGTAAGGTGATAGGGTCATCCTGATGCAAGAGCTGATGATTAATTACTCCTCACATGGCATGGACTATCACGCATCACTTTAGTGTGGGATCCTCTTTGTGGACTTTTTTACACATGCTATTATCCTTTGCCTTCCTTATTATATCTGTTTATTTGGATTTTATATCTAACCAAGAGCGCTACTACCTTCTGTGAGGATTATTGATTGACAAGTTTTTCTATTTAAGTAGCAGCTGTTTACAATTAGAATTTTTAGTCATATTGGAACGGGTGAAGGTCGGATGTAGTAAGGGTGCGCACATTAGACTTTGGTGAGTTTATATTTTATACCTTTACGTTCAGTTACATTGCATTGTTTTGCATTTACATGTGTGTTGTGGTGCATCAAATGCAGAGAGGTTACATTCTATTGCAATGCACATGTACACAACATTAAAATAGAAGTAAAGGTTTTGTGTTTTTTCCCCCATTATACTTACCTAGGTGGATGCAGCATCAGTCAGATGCTGCATCTGTCACCCAGTGCCTCTGCACTGAAAAACCAAGCAATTGAACATCTCCAATGGCTTGGCTTTCACAGCTCCATGGTTGGGATGACGGGGTGCCTGGACTGATATCCATGATGTCAGCAGAGAGTGGACTTCAGCCTGCTCTGCTGAAAATGGGCCACAGGCATGCAACACAAATTGCACACCTGTGATCCATAGGAGATCCGAGCCAAACAAGCTTTGGCTGGACTTCTCCTTTAAGGTGAGAACATGACACATAGAAAACTTTAATTTACTATGTGTCATCGTTAGTGACTCGTGTTCATTCAGTGTAGAAAATGCAGGTCACTGCACATGGTGTAAATTAACTTTCAGGGTGTCACTCTTTTATAGCTCCATGTTCAGTGTCTGTTGAAGACAAGTCCAACATTTATGTAAATTTAGAGTTAAAGAGCTGCACAACGGGAATCAAACAGGCTCTATGTGGATGTACTCAAATGGCAACCTCCTTTGGATGTCCCAGCAATCCCAGAAATAGCCTCAGGTAGGTATGGGCAACATATAGGCACTCACCCACCCGGTGTGCGGTTTATAAAAAGAGAGGATGGAGCCACATAATGAAGAATGTCCGAAAAATGTAATCAAACATCAAAGATTAAAAGCCATAAGAAAGAATGCTTACGCACAAACGGATGGCGCAGGGGACGCCGAGTGCGATCCACAATGCCCTATGCTGCATTTCGTCAGTGTGCACGCTGACGTCATCAGGGGGTCTAACCTGACCCGCAGGTGGACCACACTCAGTGCCCCCTGCGCCATCCATCTGTGTCATGAGTCTTTAGAAGGGGCTATCTACTTCAGTTTAAAGTGGCAGGATTTTGGAGGACTTTTTTGCACTTTTTTTGCACAGAGACACTGCTCCTATACTTTTTTATTTCCTTTATATATTTTTATATTTTTCTTGTCATTCCAGTTGCACTTAATTTGCACTTTATTATTGCACTTTATATGTAACCAGTGTTAATGTTTATTTTCAATTCCTGAATGTATGCATGGTTTATGATAATAGGTACTTAGGGTATGGTGCACTATTTATTCTTATGAGCACACTGTGATTTGCTGAATAACAGTCTACCATATACCCTTATAGGTAGTAGGTGAGTAGCTTTTTAGTCTTCTAATTGATCAGGGAGAATAGTCTTCTATTCACCAATACTGTGTGTTAGCACGGTTAAACATTTTGCTTTCATCATTTATGTAAATTTACTAAGATGCATGTGCAAAACTACCATAATGCACCCATTGTGGAATTGAGGGCTGTACACTGACTTTTACAGTGGACAGAGATAAATTACATATAAGCTAGTACATAATTCTGTGAAAAAATGCACAGAGACTATTCTGCATATTGATGAGCTGTGCATGTCATGATGTCTATACAAAATGTTGACAGAATTCTGTTACATACAATAAAATTTATGATATAGCCAGATGTTCTTACAGTACTGGAATATTGTTGATGATGATAATAATAATAATAACAATATGGGTCTAATAAAAATTGTGGTCAAGATGATTACAAATGAAATCTTAAGGCCCGTACAATAATCGACCAACAACGGTCGTCCAACAGCATGCTGTCCAAAGTTGTCTGTGAAGACTAGAAAACTTTTGTTGTGTACAGAAGTTGGCTAACAAGTTGGAAGTGCAAACGCGCATGCTCGGAATCCAGGCAGTGTTTGCTCATGTAAACCTGCGCTCCTAATTCACAAATCACATTCACCTGAACTTCCTCTTTATACGCTCGTAACACTTCACTATGTTCGGCTTTGTTGGACGATTACTTGACTATCGTCAGTATGCTAGACAAAACCGCCAACAGCCAATTTGCACAAAAGTTGGACATTCGGTTGTCCAACAATCGGCGCGTGTGTACGAGGCTTAAATTAAAAATATATTTTTAAACGTATTCTATTAACCCATCTACATGTTAACAAAAATGCATATAAATCATTAAGCATGTAGCAAACTGTTTAACATACACTTTATTGCCAAAAATATTGGGACACCTGCCTTTACACACACCTGAACTTTAACGGCATCCCAGTTTTAGTCTGTAGGGTTCAATATTGCTTTGTGCGCTGGTCAAAATCACTTGGTGGAGGGGGGGTTATGATGTGGGGTTGTCCCTTTAGTTCCAGTGAAGGGAGCTCTTAAGGCATTAGCATACCAAGACATATTGGACAATTTCATGTTCTGAACTTTGTGGGAACAGTTTGGGGATGGCCCCTTCCTGTTCCAACATGACCGTGTACCAGTGCACAAAGCAAGGTCCATAAAGACATGGATGAGCATGCTTGGGGCATGGGTGAGCTGCAAAGGGTGGGTCAACTCAATGTTGAACCCTATGGATTAAGACTGGGAAACCATTAAAGTTCACGTGTGTGTAAAGGCAGGTGTCACAATATTTTTTACAATATAGTGTATGTGGAACTGGCCATATTAGGTCAAGGTGATGGCGGGAAAACTTCTAGCAAAGGTAAGTACTTAAACACACGACCAGGACTGTTTTATAATGTGTTAATTATCAGATGCTAAACAATCAGATGACAAACAATTCATTATACCAGGGCTCTGTAAGCACTCCATTAGCATCAATATATCCACATTTAATTCTGTATGTGGAAAGTGATATCATTTAAAGCCCAAGTTCAGGAAACTTTAAAATGATCCCTTGCAATGGGACTATTCCTGCACAGCAGGGATTAATTGCTCATTTAGGTCTAGGAGACACAGAAAAGAAGATTTACTTACCTGATCCTTCACACTGCTAGGCTGGCCCTTACAGTGTCTTCTCCCCCACACTTCAGTGGACTAAGGTGCTGACATCACCAAGACTAATGCAGGGTCCATAACCCTGGATTAGATGTTATGATGTTGAGGGACAGTCCACGGCCAGAGTGTAGGGGAGTGCCACCTGTGGGGGTGGAAAGGATCAGATAAGTAAAAGTGCTTATCCTCTCCCATAGGCAAAATAAGTAGGCAACCCTTCCAGTGTGGGGGTAGCCTGACTGCAAAGGATAATTTTAACGTTTCTAGAAGTTGGGCTTTAGTATACGGATATACTGTATAAATAACTTTATTTGTAGCCCTGAAGAAGAAAACATCTACCTTCAAAACATCTTGGCACCAACATTTTCTATTCAATACCCATTACAAGTATTACTTTATAGTAAACGCTAAAATACTATATTAAATGTGTGCTCAAATATAATCCTTCCAAGCACCCTTTGTTATGTTATAGTTTATATACACACAATTTTATAATATTTTAGCAATAGATGTTGATTAGGTCTTCTCTTTTCTTCCAGAAGGAAAGATATAGTTATACTATTATTATTATTATACAGAATTTAGCGCCAACAGTTTATACAGCCCCTTACAATGTGAAGGAGGACAGTACGATTACAATACAGTTCAATACAGAATGAATAGGAGGGCCCTGCTCATGGAGTTTTCAATCTTAAGGGAGGGGGGCTGGTACAAAAGGTAACAGATGTGGGTTATGATCTGATGGAGATGACTCAAGCACAGTTCTTAGGTGGAGGTGGGGTAGGCTTCCCTGAATAAGTCAGTTTTCAAGGATCAAGGCGGACAAGGTAGGGGCTGACTGCACATACTGGGGCAGAGAGTTCCAGAGGATGGAAGGGGATCTGGGGAAATCCTGGAGGCGAGCATGAGAGGAGGTAACAAGGTAGCTATAGAGCAGGAGGAGCCTGTTGGGAGGGGCGGAAAGGATGATTTGGACAATATTTGCAGATGAGGTTGGTGTTGTAGCTGTGGGCAATGTTGTAGATGGCCTTGTATAGGTTAGTATTTTGTATGTTATACGATGGAGTAGGGGAAGTCAGTGAAGAGAATGGCATAGAGGAGAAGCAGTCACGGATCAGTTAGTAAGGTGTATTAGACTAGCAGCAGCATTCATAATATGTAGACCAAGTAGAAGATTATAGCTGCACATCAACATCATGACAATGGACCAAGGGGTGATGACGTTTCACACATAGATTGTGCTTCTTCAAGGGTTTTTATGAAGCGCAATGTATGTGAGAGACATTGTCACCCTTTGGTCCATTGTCATAGTCCTGGTGGCAGTCTTTCAATAAACCTGTTGGACAGATCACATAACACAATCTCACCACTCTAGGACAATGCAAGCCTCATGTGGATCTACTCCGCTGAATCACATAGCAGGTGCAGGCTGATGAAGCATTCAAGCAATTGGGAAGACAAGGTTGGATGTAGCCGCACTCAAACGATCCAATTCCGATATAAATGCTTTATTGAAGTAAAAGGGTGATACAGGCAAACAAACAATTGGTCCAGCTAACGCGTTTCACACCCTACAATCGGTGCTTACTCATAGCACCGATTGTAGGGTGCGAAACCAATTGTTTGTTTGCCTGTATCACCCTTTTACTTCAATAAAGCATTTATATCAGAATTGGATCCTTTGAGTGCGGCTACATCCAACCTTGTCTTCCCAACTGTTGGACAGATGTTGGTGTTCAGCTCATTTCTTCTACTTGGTCTACATGTTCACGGCACCCAGCCCTTCCTTTCTGGTGGATTATCATACTCACCTGGAGCAGTGATCCATTTTAATTGTTCAAGCAGCATTCATAATGGACTGAAGGGGGAATAGCCTGTGTAAAGTTAGGCCAGTGAGGACAAAGTTGCAGTAGTCAAGGTGGGAAATAACTAAGGAATCACTACGTTGTTTTGTGGTGTCGTTATTATTAACAATGCTTGTAATGGCACTAGCATATATTATTGTGAGATATAAAGTGCAATAAACATTGTTTATCATAATGTAACATATGTTTATTGTTACATAGTTCCTATGTTATCAATGACAATAATGAGAACAGAAAACACAGTCTATATAAGAAAATAAAATGTGACAACTTGCATGTCAGTATATTACGCTTCTTTTAAGTCAGAGACTCCCAGTAAAACAAAATCCTTCCTGAACTCCAATGTATTAAAAAAAATACAGAATGTTTTTAAAGCTGTGTTTTAAGTGTAATCTTTTCCCAAAGCAATAAGTTCTGCTAGATTTAACACTTTTGTCCCTTTGTATTCACGGACTACACAAAGCTTCCACCACAGTGGCAGGGAAACATATAAGAAATAAAATGCAATTCTAGTATCTGACACTTCAATTTAGCTTCTTCAGCAGCAAAGATCATCAACTGTATTGCTTTCACCCATGATAGAATATCACCTAAATATCACTTAACTGATGGGAGCTCTGCTGGTAATGCATATACCCACTTCCCACTACATTACCGCCATGCTGCCTAGAACAAAAATCAATTTTTAATTGACTGGATTATTTGAGGAATGTTGCTTATCCAGTGTGTACCTTAGCTGATGGATTTTCCTAGTTTTCTGTGTCAAGTAGCATTTGAATTTTTTATAAAACCTAAGTTCATATACCTTTTTTTGGCTTGGAACCTACAGTAATATATAACAAAAGCAGAAAAGGTTCACAGATTAGAAGTTTCTCTATGTCAGCAAATCACACATGTACAGTATATAGATATATGTTTTTAATATAATGTTTGTTTTCTAATTGTATGTCCAGCCAATTTTTCTTTGATTTTAGATTGATTGGAGAAAAAAATTAGAACAACTTCTTAGTTTTTATCCAGGTCATCATTGGCTTTTTTAACTCTTTGTCCTGGTTGACAATGGTTTTATCATACAGGGAGTGAGGGGAAATCTGTACCAGGGCCGCATACAGTAATAAATTAATGACTGTGGTTCTAGCTTTTTTCCATTATGTTTAAAATAAATAGCAAAAGAATGTGGTGGTTCCCTGATGCTGTTGTGGGGGGTAAAAACCACTTACATGTCAGTAATGCTTCTGAGTGATCAGATGAGCTGGTGATGGGGGAAGGTGACAGCCATCCCCAGAGTGTGTCCAGAGCTCTGTAGCATAAAACAAAGGAAGGGAGGGAGGCGCACCTAAGTGTAGTATTAAAAATGTATTCAATTCGCATAACAAATGCACACTTACAAGAGGGTGTAGATTAAAAGCATGTCCATCAGTAAGGTAGTCTGACAGGCTCCATCCGCAATAGCAGGTGATGATGGTGGTCCACAGGAGATGTGGAGGATCCGGGACTTGGACTGAAGGGTCGCCCGAGATCAGCGGTGTCACAGCTAGTCCGTGGCTCAGGTGTGTGTAGCAGATCGTTGTCGGCCTCCGGGACCGGAAGTTGCGTAAGCGGAGATGACCCGTGACCCCGGAAAGAAAACAGGGCTACACGCTCGGAGCAACACAGCTCCTTCTAGTGGCCTGGATGCACACTAACAGTGTGCCTATTTTAAAGGGATGGACTGTGAGCTGGGAACACCCAGCAATGAAGCATATTATCAATAAATTATATAGGGTATAAAAAAATAAAATGAATGAAAATACATTTGCCATATAAATAGGAGAAAAAATGGAAACGGGGGGGGAACAAAGGGGAAGGAAAGGATATATATGTATATATGTGTATAGGTCAGGATAGGAATGAAAATGAGAAAAATGATAAGAAAAAAAATAATATATATAAGAAAAAAATATAATAATGTGCTTCATTATGTGCTATTTATTCCAGTGAGTATACAATGAACACAATTTTCAGTCCCATTGTCCCTCTACATATATATAATTTTTTTGTCATATTTTTTTCTTCTATATATATTATTATATTTTTTTTCTTATCATTTTTCTCATTTTCATTCCTATCCTGACCTATACACATACGTATATACATATATATCCTTTCCTTCCCCTTTG
>BLSH010184297.1:385560-432973 GCA_018402905.1 Glandirana rugosa
GTTTACGTGTGCCGTTTCCATTTTTTCTCATATGTATATGGCAAATGTATTTTCATTCATTTTATTTTTTATACCCTATATTATTTATTGATAATATGCTTCATTGCTGGGCGTTCCCAGCTCACAGTCCATCCCTTTAAAATAGGCACACTGTTAGTGTGCATCCAGGCCACTAGAAGGAGCTGTGTTGCTCCGAGCGCGTAGCCCTGTTTTCTTTCCGGGGTCACGAGTGATCTCCGCTGACGCAACTTCCGGTCCCAGAGGCCGACAATGATCTGCTACACACATGCGAGCCACGGACTGGTGGTGAGACCGCTGATCTCGGGCGACCCTTCAGTCCAAGTCCCGGATTCTCCACATCTCCTGCGGACCACCATCATCACCTGCTATTGCGGATGGAGCCCGTCAGACTACCTTATTGATGGACATGCTTTTAATCTACACCCTCTTGTAAGTGTGCATTTGTTATGCGAATTGAATACATTTTTATACTACACTTAGGTGTGCCTCCCTCCCTTCCTTTGTTTAAAATAAATAAAACTTGTATGTCTGTGTTGCTGTTACTCTTACTTTTTGTCTGTTAAGACCATTTTGTTTATGACAGTAAGTGATGATGGGGGAACTAAACCTTTGATACTGTCCAAAGCTTGAAAAAAATAAACATGTTTTCATGCTTATTTTTGTGCAGTTTCTCCAGGGAAATAGAAATAGTTTTGATATAAATAGTTTTTGTCTAAATACCCAGCCTCACCACTGTTCTCATCAAAGATCCTAGAAACATGTAAACAAAAGGCTTCACAAGTATGAAGTATGTGTCTGTGGGAATTCTGAATGGAGGCTGGTACACTGAAACATTATATACAGTACAGACCAAAAGTTTGGACACACCTTCTCATTCAAAGAGTTTTCTTTATTTTCATGACTATGAAAATTGTAGATTCACACTGAAGGCATCAAAACTATGAATTAACACATGTGGAATTATATACATAACAAAAAAGTGTGAAACAACTGAAAATATGTCATATTCTAGGATCTTCAAAGTAGCCACCTTTTGCTTTGATTACTGCTTTGCACACTCTTGGCATTCTCTTGATGAGCTTCAAGAGGTAGTCACCTGAAATGGTCTTCCAACAGTCTTGAAGGAGTTCCCAGAGATGCTTAGCACTTGTTGGCCCTTTTGCCTTCACTCTGCGGTCCAGCTCACCCCAAACCATCTCGATTGGGTTCAGGTCCAGTGACTGTGGAGGCCAGGTCATCTGGTGCAGCACCCCATCACTCTCCTTCTTGGTCAAATAGCCCTTACACAGCCTGGAGGTGTGTTTGGGGTCATTGTCCTGTTGAAAAATAAATGATGGTCCAACTAAACGCAAACCGGATGGAATAGCATGCCACTGCAAGATGCTGTGGTAGCCATGCTGGTTCAGTATGCCTTCAATTCTGAATAAATCCCCAACAGTGTCACCAGCAAAGCACCCCCACACCATCACACCTCCTCCTCCATGCTTCACGGTGGGAACCAGGCATGTAGAGTCCATCCGTTCACCTTTTCTGCGTCGCACAAAGACACGGTGGTTGGAACCAAAGATCTCAAATTTGGACTCATCAGACCAAAGCACAGATTTCCACTGGTCTAATGTCCATTCCTTGTGTTCTTTAGCCCAAACAAGTCTCTTCTGCTTGTTGCCTTTCTTTAGCAGTGGTTTCCTAGCAGATATTCTACCATGAAGGCCTGATTCACACAGTCTCTTCTTAACAGTTGTTGTAGAGATGTGTCTGCTGCTAGATCTCTGTGTGCCATTGACCTGTTCTCTAATCTGAGCTGCTGTTAACCTGCGATTTCTGAGGCTGGTGACTCGGATGAACTTATCCTCTGCAGCAGAGGTGACTCTTGGTCTTCCTTTCCTGGGGCGGTCCGCATGTGTGCCAGTTTTTTTGTAGCACTTGATGGTTTTTGTGACTGCACTTGGGGACACTTTCAAAGTTTTCCCAATTTTTCGGACTGACTGACCTTCATTTCTTAAAGTAATGATGGCCACTCGTTTTTCTGTACTTATCTGCTTTTTTCTTGCCATAATACAAATTCTAACAGTCTATTCAGTAGGACTATCAGCGGTGTATCCACCTGACATCTGCACAACACAACTGATGGTCCCAACCCCATTTATAAGGCAAGAAATCACACTTATTAAACCTGACAGGGCACACCTGTGAAGTGAAAACCATTTCAGGTGACTACCTCTTGAAGCTCATCAAGAGAATGCCAAGAGTGTGCAAAGCAGTAATCAAAGCAAAAGGTGGCTACTTTGAAGAACCTAGAATATGACATATTTTCAGTTGTTTCACACTTTTTTGTTATGTATATAATTCCACATGTGTTAATTCATAGTTTTGATGCCTTCAGTGTGAATCTACAATTTTCATGTAAAAATAAAGAAAACTCTTTGAATGAGAAGGTGTGTCCAAACTTTTGGTCTGTACTGTATATATATATATATACATATNATCTCACAAAAGTGAGTACACCCTCACATGTTTGTAAATATTTTATTCTAACTTTTCATGTGACAACACTGAAGAGATGACACTTTGCTACAATGTAAAGTAGTGAGTGTACAGCTTATATAACAGTGTAAATTTGCTTTCCCATCAAAATAACTCAACACACAGCCATTAATGTCTAAACCACTGGCAACAAAAATGAGTACACCCCTAAGTGAAAATGTCCAAATTGGGCCCAAAGTGTCAATATTTTGTGTGGCCACCATTATTTTCCAGCACTGCCTTAACCTTCTTGGGCATGGAGTTCACCAGAGCTTTACAGGTTGTCACTGGAGGCCTCTTCCACTCCTCCATGATGACATCACGGATCTGGTGGATGTTAGAGACCTTGTGCTCCTCCATCTTCCATTTGAGGATGCCCCACTGATGCTCCATAGTGTTTAGGTCTGGAGACATGCTTGGCCAGTCCATCACCTTTACCCTCAGCTTCTTTAGCAAGGCTGTGGTCATCTTGGAGGTGTGTTTGGGGTCGTTATCATGTTGTAATACTGCCCTGTGGCCCAGTCTCTGAAGGGAGGGGATTAATGTCTAAACTGCTTGCAACAAAAGTGGTTACACCCCTAAGAGTAAATGTCCAAATTGGGCCCAATTAGCCATTTTCCTCCCCAGTGTCATGTGACTCATTAGTGTTACAAGGTCTCAGGTGTGAATAGGGAGTAGGTGTGTTAAATTTGGTGTTATCACTCTCATTCTCTCATACTGGTCACTAGAAGTTCAACATAGCACCTCATGGCAAAGAACTCTCGGAGGATCTAAAAATAAAAAATGTTGCTCTACATAAAGATGGTCTAAGCTATAAGAAGATTGCCAAGACCCTGAAACTGAGCTGCAGCACAGTGGCCAAGACCATACAGCAGTTTAACAGGACAGGTTGCACTCAGAACAGAACCATGGTTGACTAAAGAAGTTGAGTACACGTGCTCAGTGTCATATCCAGAGGTTGTCTTTGGGAAATAGATGTATGAGTACTGCCAGCATTGCTGAAGAGGTTGAAGTGGTGGTCAGCCTGTCAGTGCTCATACCAAGTGCTGCATACTGCATCAAATTGGTCTGCATGACTGTCATCCCAGAAGGAAGCTTCTTGAACAAGAAAGCCCACAAACAGTTTGCTGAAGACAAGCAGACTAAGGCCATGGATTACTGGAACCATGTCCTGTGGTCTGATGAGACCAAGATAAACTTATTTGGTTCAGATGGTGTCAATTGCATGTGGCGGCAACCAGGTGAGGAGTACAAAGACAAATGTGTCTTGCCTCCAGTCAAGCATGGTGGTGGGAGTGTCATGGTCTGAGGCTGCATGAGTTCTGCCGGTACTGGGGAGCTACAGTTTATTGAGGGAACCATGAATGCCTATATGTACTCTGACATACTGACGCAGAGCATTATTCCCACCCTTCAGAGGCTGGGCCGCAGGGCAGTATTCCAACATGAAAATGACCCCAAACACACCTTCAAGATGACCACTGCCTTGCTAAAGAAACCGAGGGTAAAGGTGATAGACTGGCCAAGCATGTCTCCAGACTTAAACCCTATTGAGCGTCTGTGGGGCATCCTCAAATCGAATGTGGAGGAGCCCAAAGTCTCTAATATCCACCAGCTCTGTGATGTCATCATGGAGGAGTGGAAGAGGACTCCAGTGGCAACCGGTTTAGACATTAATGGCTGTGTGTTGAGTTATTTTGAGGGGACAGGGAATTTACAGTGTTATACAAGCTGTACACTCACTACTTTACATTGTAGCGAAGTGTCATTTCTTCAGTGTTGTCACATGAAAAGATATAAGAAAATATTTACAAAAATGTGAGGGGTGTACCCACTTTTGTCAGATACTGTATATAGTTATTATTTATATCAATCTTTAAGCTCGCTGTTGCTGATATTAGAAAGAAAGAAGCCTTCTTCTTCACATCACAGCAGCTTCTCACCCATATTTTACAGAAGGGTGTGTCTTGTGATGAGAAGTGAAGGACATGTTATCCACTCCTCATCTCAGCTTCATAAACTGGCACACCTGAGAGATCAGATGTCATCATGAGTATCTCAGCTTTTCTTTGTTTCATAAATGGACACCAAAGTATTATCCAGATTTTCAACATTGACCACTGTTGGGTTTGCTGCCAATTTATAAACATGTCAAATGGCAAGCAGGGAAGGATAAATGATACTGAAAAAAAAAGCATAGAAAAGCAGTGATAAGATACAGTATGTAAATCAACAAAAATGGAAAAACCAGCAGAATAAAGAAAAGAAGGACAACAATTGACAATGCACTTAATTGAAAGTAATAATTTACCCAAGATTTAGCATAATCATAATGGCAAAATTAACTAGATTACATTATATTATCCATTTTATAAACAGAGAAAATTCACTGCAGAAATGAATTATGTATTTTTTAAAGCAGTGGAATAATATGGAAAACAGCTTTAGCTATAGATGAAATACAAGGAATAAAATAAAATAGAGTAGTGGGAGGGGTCTTTCCTGCACATTTTAACTTAAAGGGGAAAATTGTACAGTTATATGCTCATCTACTTCTGTTGTGCTTAAAAAATATATTAGTAGCATTGGCTATAAAGGTTATCACTGCAAGAAAAGACATTATGCTGCATGTTCACAGAGGAAAAGTCAATAGTGCTATATTGGTAGCAAGTAGTTACTGTTGGAAATCAATTGATTGGTTTCCATTGATTTATTGACCACTTCTATTGTAAACCCCCCTCCCCTTGGACTCCAACTACATAACAGTATCATGCATGGGAGTCCAATATTCTGGTTATCATAATTTTATTTTCCAAAGGGAACAATTAGAAATTACATTCTTAGAAAACACATATAATATAATCAGCTTTAGGGCCAAATTCAAGTTATATATAAATAATATTCTATTTCATTTTGTTACATATTTATTCATTTTAATTATTTTAACCCCCCTGGCGGTATTCCTAAGTGTGGCTCGGGGTGAATATTCTGTACCAAGAGCGGTAACCCCGAGCCACACTCGGGATCGCATTGCTGGATCCAGGCAGCGTTACTCACCTTGTCCCCTGGATCCAGCGATGTCCCCCCGCTGTGTCAGCGGACTGTGTCTTCTACCGGATGCCTCTGTGTGCTGTGCTCTGTTCCCTGCGAGCGTCGCATTGCATGGGGGCGGAGACCGGCGGAAAATTCAAAAAGTGAAACACATACTAAACATACAGTACACTGTAATCTACAAGATTACATTACTGTATGAAATCATTTCACATCCCCTTTGTCCCTAGTGCTTTGTCCAGTGCCCTGCATGCACTTTTATATTATATATGCCATTCTTTCTGCCTGGAAACTTGAGAATGTCCATGGCAACCAAAAAGTGTCCATTTACGTCAAAAGTCATTTTTGATCAGCTAGAAAACAGCGATAGTAAATAAGAATCATTTGCAGAATTGAGTGATTTTTGGGAAAATTTATCATCAGACACTGAAAGTGACGACAGCGACAATTCTGCAAATGAGCAAATTTCAGTGTTTTTGGTTTTTGATTACATTATTGAATACATTTTATTACTATTATGTTATTATTTTTGATAATTATTTATAGTTATTTATTATGTTATAATTTATGATTTCATGTTTCAAACTTTATCATACCCGGGATGTCTACTAGACTCTGGTTTGGATGGATTTAAGTGAGTTATTCTTAATAATTACAGGCCTACAATATAAAACGCCAAATTTCTATGCAAAACATATACCACTTTTAGAAGAAAAAATCTGACATAATCATACCACCAGGGAGGTTAATTAACTCATTTATATTGACCCTCTGTAGTCTTCTGCCGATCACAATTGTTGGAAGAGGGAGGGTCAATATCCTAAGCCAATCAAGAATACTTATTTCTTTAAAAAAAATCTCCGGTCCTGTTGCTGCTGCTTCATTCACCAGTTACAGTTTCAGGTTCTGCAACAGGTTACATAGCCCACAGAAATACAATAAAGTGGCTCCTGCAAAGAAGGGGGTTGATTCACTAAAGGAAATAGACTGCACTTTTTATTAAAAAGGGTGATTATTCACTATCTTCCTTGCAGAAGCTACCTTATTATAGAGTTTTATTTTAGTAATAGAGTTGCTTTAAATGCAATGTAGGACTATGCTGTCTGGCAGAGGTGTCAAAATTACAAAACTTTCTTAAAAGCAAACTGTTTTTGGCAGGTAAATCAGTTTACATTTATGATGTCATATGTTTTTAGCTGTTTAGATTAAATTACGTTTAAAGGTTTACTGAAATTAGCTATAAATATGATATAAAACAGAATAAATGATTAGCCTATCCAAAATAGGCTCACACAGTTGTAGGTCTATTAACCCCTTCACACTGACCGTACGCAAATATGGGACCTCAATTTAAAGGGGTTGTAGGCATCACCCCAGTACCATTTTTTAGAGGCAAAGGTCCGTTTTCATATGAGAGCAAACAATGCAACTAAAAGCTGCTCGGCTGTTATCACAAGCAGCAGAATGGTATGCCCCCCTCACTGCCTTCCGCAGCTCGCCCGGGTTCTCCTGTCCCACTGAGAGGCCTGAGCATGACATCACTTCCGGATTACAGAAGACTTAAAGATGCCAAATTTAAAGAAAAGACGATATTCAAAACAGCCAAACGTGGCATTTTGAATGTTTTTAAGTGCAAAGGAGGGATTTGGGGTCTTATAGACCCCAGATCCCTCCATAAAGAGTATCTGTAACTGCCTATTACTGTCACAGTCACTTGTTGCTAGGTGGTCCCTGTATTCTGCCCCTATTTGGTCCTAGGCTCTTTTTCCCTTCCTGCTTCCCCTGGCCTCCTGGGAAATGTGACTCATCAATTCCCAGGAGTCAGCGGGCTTCCCTGTACTGTAAAATCGTGTTATTTCCAGACAGGAAATGACACGATTTAAGGCGGGCAAGATCGAGGAGTGTACGATGGTTACCCACCATGCACTTCTTTCAGGAAGAGATGCCAGGAGACCCAGGATGGGCTTCAGGTGCCCTCACCTAAAATGGAAAAGTCCAGCAGGGAGAGAAACTAAATTGTGAGTAAAAAATACATGTAATTACTAGGCGGTTTGAAAGTAAGGAAACAAAAGGTTACATCTATTTAGTATTAAAAGAGTGGATGCCAAAAAAAAAATAAAAAATCTGGGCGGAACTCTGCTTTCAAGTATGATGGATAATTGTTAGAAAACTGGAATTGCTTTAAGAGAGAAATCTCTAGTCTTTTCAACTTAAAAAAAAACCTTTATGTTTGTCTACTAACTGTAGTAAAACTGGGGTCAAATTATGAGGTGAGCACAGTGGATGTTAGTGGAGGGACCTGTCTCACTGTCCAGTGTGGATATACAACACCGGGTGGATTTCTGTACACGCTTTATTGGACTTTTTAATACTTTTATATGCCTAGTGTTCAGCAATTTGGACATTTTCATGTTTTTACTGCGCTGCATCTTTTGTGAGCTTTATATGTACTGAGGTTGATTACCTTTGATGTTTAGCTGGCAGTTTTAGAAATCTTATCTTAGACTCAGCTGCGCTGATTGTTTTTTGTACTAAATATGTTTGTCTACTGTTTGTCTACATTATGGTGCCAGATGCTTCATCTCATTATGGGATTGATTTACTGAGCAAAATAAGTTGCACTCTAGCTTTTGTTGACTTCTAATACATAACCTGAATAAGGGGTTTAAGTGAATAGAAATTGCCCAACATTCACAAGATGAGAACATGACAATGCACACGCTTTGGCCTAATGTAACTGTTTGGACTATAAAGTAATAAATAAAAGCACTTAACATTTCCTAAGTCTCAAATGCTATGTGCAGCATCTGGCTCACAACGGATAATGCATATGTTTTCTTTCATTGCTTTCTCGGGGGTTTTCCCTATGCCAGGAAAGTACTTGAAAGGCAAGTGAAATGTCATTTGAATTCCCTGAAGTGCTGTATTTTGTGTACAGCACCTCTGTGGACAAGACCTAATTCATATAGGGAGAGGGTCTGATCCAATAAAGGAGACCTTTTAAATAAACTATATAGTCAAAATGTATACCCAAACTTGTTTCGGAACTGAATCAAAATGATAACATTTTTAAGACCATAATTTTGGACTTATAGGCTTTAGTAAGTAAGTTTAAGTAAGTTTTTTGGTAGGAAATCTGGTTCCCATTAAGCCAGTGGTTCTCAACCCTGTCCTCAAGTACCCCCAACAGGCCATGTTTTCAGGTTTTCCTTTATCTTGCCCAGGTGCTTAAAATCAGAGTCAATGGCTTGGTATTTTGGACAGCTATTTTATCTAAGAGAAATTCCCAAAACATGGCCTGTTGGGGGTACTTGAGGACAGGGTTGAGAACCACTGCATTAAGCCACCACACCATTCTGATAAATTTTAGATGGTGTATAAGAGTTGCCAGGAATGATCCCAAATATTACAAAAAATGTGTCAATAAGGAATGCATAAAGCAGAATCCAGCAGGAGCTACAGAGTATAAAAGAGAACAGAGGTGCCACTCAGTGTAGCAATATGGTTACATTTAATCACTTCACCCCAGGAAATATTTCCCATGTTAGGACCAGAGCACTGTTTGCGATTCAGCACTGCGCTTTAACTGAGAATTGCACGGTCCTTTTTTCCCACAAATAGACCTTTCTTTTAGTGGTACTTGATCCCCTCTGTGTCATTTCTGATCACCGCTATAAATAAAAAAAGAGCAACAATTTTGCAAAAAAAATCAATATTTCTTACTTTTTGTTAAAATACAAATCCAAAAATATATATATATATATATAAAACAAATTTATTCATCGGTTTTGACAGATTCATATTCTTCCTCATATTTTTGGTAAAAAAAAATTGCAATCAGCGTTTATTGATTGGTTTGCGCAAAAGTTGCCGCGTTTACAAACCATGAGAATTAATTTCTGACATTTTTACAATTTTTTTAACTGGTAATGGCGGCAATCTGCGATTTTTATCAAGACTGCGATATTGGGGCGGACATGTAGGACATTTTTTGGGACCAATGACATTTATACAGCGATCAGAAATGTAAATGTCCACTGATTACTGTATAAATGTCATTGGCAGTGAAGGGGTTAGCCTGGGGGAATGCTCAAGGGGTTAACTGTGTTCCCTGGGTGTGCTCTAACTGTGAGGGGGCTGGGCTGTCAGGGGCCCAGAGATCTAACTGATCCCAGTGACAGGGATCAGTAGATCTCTGTCATGCTGCCTGACAGCGCGTGGAACCGCCATGTTTACATTGGTGGTTCCCCATGTCTCTCCTCTCCTAAACAATCACGGCTCACCGGCAGACATCGGGTCCACCCAAGCTGTGGGCACACTCCTGCAGAGAGCGGCGGCACGCTCCCGCCCACTAGCCACACATGTGCAAGCCACCGTTTAACCACTTCTCGTTGGGCGGACGTCATATGACCTCGCTACCTTTGAGAAGTGATATCTGAATGGTGCCTGCAGCTGCAGGCACCATTCAGATACCGTTTTTTAGAGCCGGCGATTCTGAAAATTATAAACATGGTCTTAGAGGCGGATTCACTGCAAGATCATTTTTATCAGTGGCAGGAGAGGTGCCCCCCTCCCGCCACTTTCCGGTCATCTCTGCCGCTTACCGGACCCGCCGGCAGCAGAGGAGATGATCTGACCTTTCCCCCCCAGTGTCCGAGAGCCGAGTGAGCGGCTGAAGCCATTCACTCGGCTCCATAGTACGGCAGGGCGGAAATGACGTCAGAAGTCACGTCCGCCCAACGGTCTTAAAGGGCCCTTTTTTTTTTGGGCTGTCATTTTTTTCATATTTCTTTTTCTTTTTTTTTTGCATATAAGTGTAAATATAAAATCTGAGGACTTTTTGACCCCAGATTTCATATTTAAGAGGACCTGGCATGCTTTTTTCGATTACAAGGAATGTTTACATTTCTTGTAATAGGAATAAAAGTGATCATTTTTTTTTAAAAGAACCGTGTAAAAATAAAAAGTAAAATAAATAATTAAAAAAAAAATTTAAAGCGCCCCGTCCTTGCGAGCCCCCGTGCAAAAGCGAACGCATACGTAAGTCCCGCCCACATATGAAAACGGTGTTCAAAACACACATGTGAGGTATCGACGCAATTGTTAGAGTGGGAGCAACAATTCTATCACTAGACCTCCTCTGTAGCTCAAAACTGCTAACCTGTAGAATTTTTTAAACATCGCCAATGGAGATTTTTAAGCTGCAAAGTTTGTCGCCATTCCGCTAGCGGACGCAATTTTGAAGCATGACATGTTGGGTATCATTTTACTCAGCGTAACATTATCTTTCACAGTATGGAAAAAAATTGGCCTAACTTTACTGTTTTCTTATTTTTTAACTAAAAAAACTGAATTTATTAAAAAAAAAGCACGCTTGGAAGACCGCTGCGCAAATACGGTGTGACATAAAGTTTTGCAATGACTGCCATTTTATTCTCTAGGGTGTTAGAAAAAAAATATAATGTTTGTGGGTTCTAAGTAATTTTATAGCAAAAAAAATGATTTTAACTTGTAAGCAACAAACCCAAAAAACAGCCCCCTGACTGAAGTGGTTAAAGAGGATGATTAGCGGGATGCTGCCACTCTGCAGCAGTAAATATATGTGAGTCAGTCGGGAACTGGTTAATGAAGGTACAACATTTAGCAACTCACGTGGTTGATGACTAAAACAGGCACATCTTTGTATGCAGGAATCCGGGGTAAAGCTGTTCACATACTGTAGACCGCCGCCTGCACCACCACCACCATCAACATCATCCCTTCCAGACTGCACTCCTCGAGCGCTTCAAGACTCTCTTTCAGATCTCTCTACTGCAGGGTAGTCTTCCAGGTCACAAGTGCAGACTGACAGCGGTTAGAGCTGGTGGTGCGGAGGATGGTCTATGTGAACAGCATTTCCCCGGATGCTTGCATACTTAGATGTGCCTGTTTTAATCATCAACCATGTGAGTTGCTAAATGTTGGACCTTCGTTAAATGCAACCATATTGCTACACTTAGTGGTGCATCTCTTAATTGAGCCTGAAAGGAGTTAAATATTAACCCTTTGCTAGTTAAACTTTTGTTCTTAACATCACTGTTGCTCCCTGTGACATGGACAGCCCCTATCACTGAAGTAGCATTGAAGTAATATCAAATTGTTACAAATCTCACAGAAGTAGTACTGAAGTAGTGATTGAAGTCAGGCTTTAAATAGCAATCCTAGCAATCCGCTAAATCATACCCAGTGTGACCACAGGCTTCTATTCAGTTGCCACTTGTATTGCAAGACATTGCTTGTTTATCAAGTTAAAATGTATTTAAAAATGTGCTCATTTTGTAAAACACTCGAAGACCAAGTTACTGCCAATCCAAGGTTTTACTGTATTACTAAGAGCTATGTATGCCTGAAATAACTGCAGACTAAAGCTGACTATAGATGAGTCAAACTGTCTACTGATTCCATAAAAGCTTTATTAATAGTTTTATTTTTAAATAATTGCAGATCACTTTACAGAGTGCCATATATGAGACAACAATGCATTCCTATCGATGAAAAGAATAGTATCTTGTTTTTAATATTTGCATATGGAAGAGATTTAGTACACTCAGCTGGACCTCCTTTTGAAAAATGCTAGTAGTTGCTAAACAACATGGTCAATTCAACAATACTGTGTTTTTTATTTTACTGTACCAACAGATTTAATGGATTCAGAAGTGATTCTCAACATTTACTAGCCACTGACATTATCATATAATCATTATAAGATTTGTAACATTTTTGACCACAAGGATTCAAACATGTATCAACTTGTTTGTAACATATAAGCAGAAAATATTCATAAGAAATGCATGACAGATGATATATTTACACCACCAAAGAGATTTAGCTCTAAAGAATAAAATACTATAGAATGCCATGGTTATAAATATTTTATAAACTGCAGCCCAGGAAGGACAAAACATAATGGCCATATCAGCCATAGTATACAAGAAACAGGCTTTATTGTTCTCCAGCTACAGAGCCTGATGTGAAATAAAAGGAAATGTGCTGGAATAAAAATGTAATTTCACTCAGGTTGTTCCTGTGATAATATTGTCCTCTACACAAAGTCATTAATATGATATCTGCATGTATACTTTTATTTGTACATTTCAGCATGTTAGCAAGCAATAATTCAACTGTTATATTTATATTGATGTAATGACCATATCTTCTTTCTTAATGAAGGAAATGTTCAGCATGCGGCAGCTGCATTGTTCACAATGGTTATGGTTGGAGCTGCTTGTATTGTCCATCTTTCTGAAAGTCTGTCCAGGCTTTTGCCATAAGGTTATGCACATATGAGTGAAGATTAGGGCCATTCTGGAAATGTGTTTCATCATGTTCTAGGGCATCTACACAAAAGAAAAGGACAGAAGATACTGCAGCTGCATTGTTCACAATAGTTATGGTTGGAGCTGCTTGTATCATCCATCTTTCTGGTTTGCACTTCAGGTTTTGCAAGGTTTTAGACATAAATATATTTATCATATTGTTTTTATTCATGTTAACAATATGGATAAATGTGGTGGATTGGATATTAACATGTTTAGGTGTACATGATTTTTCAGGTCAGTTAGGTTATTTTAGTTTAGTATGCTGTGCATTGAAGTCTGCCTATGCCAAAACAAGATTTAACTAGACAATTTCCAAATAGTTTTAACTGACCCAGACTCTGCTATTCGGGTGGGTCTTCCGTGATGGATATTATTCTCAATATGGGAAGTAAAATATGGCCAATACTGTTGCTTTTGAATGTCTGCATCTATCATGGCTGCACAGTAAACAATAAATTGACACAAAATTGTCGTGTTGAAATATGTGCATGCACTTAAGTAAATCAGGTCCTATGTGTGTATATAATGCCTTCAGATATTGTTTTTCCTGCCCGTGTAAACTAGTCTAAAATAAAAATCAAATTATTGATGCAAAAAAAAAATTTGATGCAAAACTTGCTCATCCATCCATATACCATAGTGATTGCTTAGATTGTTATAAAGAAAGCAAAGCCAAGAAAATGGTGAACACATTTTTTAAAAACATTTTGATAAAATCCTTGCAATGTTTACAGCTCACCTTTTGAAAATGTGCTCCTCAAACTTACACTTTAAGGATTCCATTTAGTTTTTATGTTTAGTGAAATTGAGAAAGTGGTACAAACCTTTCACATTGCCAATTTGCAGGTGGTAACAACCATGGGGACAGTTAAGCTGCCACATAGTATAAGTAATTGCTCCAGAGAACTAGAGGTGCCACAGAGGCCGTTACATGTCAGCAGTGATGTTTTGCATGCAGCCTTTTTTTTGGGCTCTTCTCAATGAACCCACTGTTACATTCTGATATCAAAATTGTCTGCCTACGCCCCCAAATGATGGGTTTAATGGAATTACCAGTTAATGTCTCTGTTTTTTGGGGTTAGCATCTCTGGTTAGAAAATACACATTTTTTTTTTCTTTAAAGCTGAAATCTGGAATAAACAAGAATGTAAATAAAGGAGGCATGTGTATTCTTACTTGAATCTTGGCATCAACTGTGTATCAGGTATGTGCAGTACTCTTACATTAAACAACTCCTATGCTTTGCCTCTGTGAAGAATATTCTGCAATAAAGAGCACAGGAAGTTTTTCTGCAGGCAGCCTGTAGTGGGTGGACCTCCTGAGTCCCCCCACAGCTCTGTTCACTGCATAGGCTATGTGAAAAATAGTGATAATGTTACCACTATTCTGCAAGGCAATATCGGGGTTTGCATAGGTATTTAGTGCCCACAAAGTTGAATTATAACCTTTATGGCTTTTGAGAAATTAATTTAAAGTCTGTGTTCCCAAAGTTCATCTTTAAACCTTTGAGTACTGTTTCTTTAAAACAACAGATCAATTAACACTTCTTACAATTCATGATAAGCACAGTAAAATACATTATAATGTGTATCGTGCCCTTTCCAGTGACAATATTTCATTTTTATTTACCACTGCTGCATATGCTCAAAATTTGATGTACAGTAATAGTTTTAAGCCATACACTAAAACCTATTTTTTATATTTCCAAAGGAAGGTAATATGCTTTTGTCCTAACATTTGTTTTGCTGCTTCAAGCATTTACCTTAATGAGCTTGTTTTTTTTTGTCCCAAAAGAGATTAGTATTCAATCCAACAAAACAATTTATTGCCCAAAATGTTACAACTGCAGATAAAATCTCAGCTTCCCCAATACTTTTGCCTTGACAGCTAATACCCTAATGTTTAATTTACATCCAAACAAAGCAGCTTATCTCTGCTCAAAAGGGAATTAGCAGGGAGAAATAATTTTAGTCGTCTGCTTGGATTCCCAAAGAAAGTGATGACTTATGCATTCTTGCCTTCGTAGTAAGACAGGTGTGTAGAATTTGGTAAAACAGAGAACAATTCTGTAACATATTCTTTGTAATGCACACAAAGCAGTTACATGGATCAGTGAAGGGTTACCAGGCCTGGTCTGTCAAAATAAAAAAAAATGCAATTAGCTTTATGCTGTGGTCAGCAATTCTCCTGAAAAGATCAGGCTGCAACTGAGGGAAAAAAATCAGATTGGATCAATAAATGACTTTCTTTGTTAGCAGCAAATGCGTGTAAAAAAAAATACCAAAGTGTTAAAGCAGCATGGATCGAAGAACTGGATGTTGATAAAATTATACTGTCACTGAAGTAAATGGGTTACAAGCCTGCAAACGGATAGAATTTTTTTCTTCTCCATGTCTGGTTGTATTTAATTCACTTTACTACCACTGTAATGTACTTTCTATCTATAACATTAGTAAAGAGGAGCATTTACATGCATGGAATCCACTGACAATTTAGCTGTCAACAGAATTATAGTATGGACAGTGAAAAAAAATGTGAATTGCACTTGGTAGGCTCAACAGCTAGTAAAGAGCAGATATTTACATCTTAAAGTGATTGTAAAGTCTTGTTTTAAAAAACAAAAAACATGTCATACCTGCTCTATGCAGTTGGTTTTGCACAGAGCAGCCTGGATCCTCCTGGACTCTGGTGCCTCTTTGCTACTCCTGGTCCCTCCCTCCTGAAGAGTTCCCCCACAGTAAGTAGCTTGCTATGGGGGCACCCGAGATGAGCTGCAGTTCTGTGTGTCTGTTCAGACATGGAGACATTGGTTACACCCCCCCTCTCTCCCCTGGCTAAATGGCTAAAAAAACCTTCTGCCTGTACAACTCCCTTAAGTTGGTTATGAGACAGAATCTCCCATTCTATGGTAGTGTAGGACCCACTGAGACGGGGGCCTGTGAAGTAGGAGTGGGCTAAGTACTCTATGGCCATATAGTGTGATGGACTCCCCGTATTTTAGTTGAAGATGTCCAGGTACTTTAAATAGCCTTTTAAATAGCCTTGCAGGTTTTATTGTCATTATTGCATGTGTGCGCTGTAACATGTAATTTTGTTTGGTGGTCTTATAGCAGCACCATCTCTAATGTGATACACTATTAGGGTGTGCCCCCCAAGTATGTACCTATTTGTCTATTGCAGATCCTGACCAGATCTCTTGGGCTGGAGCACCCCACCTATTCATGATTGCCTCTAATTAGTGTCCACATAAGACATAGGAAGAGTTCTCTAGATCTCCCATTAGGAGGAGTGTATTGCTCCCATGGTTATGAGACAGAATCTCCCATTCTATGGTAGTGTAGGGCCCACTGAGACTGGGGCCTGTGAAGTAGGAGTGGGCTAAGCACTCTATGGCCATATAGTGTGACAGACTCCCCGTATTTTGGTTGAAGATGTCCAGGTACTTTAACCACTTCAGCCCCGGAAGGATTTCACACTTTAGGACCAGAGCACTTTTTGCGATTCGGCACTGCGTCACTTTAACTGACAATTGGGCGGTCATGCGGCGTTGTACCCAAACAAAATTTGTGTCCTTTTTTTCCCACAAATAGAGCTTTCTTTTGGTGGTATTTGATCACCGCTGCGTCATTTCTGATCGCCGCTATAAACAAAAGAAGAGCGACAATTTTGCAAAAAAAAACAAATTTCTTACTTTTTGCTAAAATACAAATCCAAAAAAATATATAAAAAAAAATTTTTTTCAACGGTTTTGGCTGATTTTATATTCTTCCTCATATTTGTGATTAAAAAAATCGTAATCGGCATTTATTGATTGGTTTGCGCAAAAGTTGCCACATTTACGGATGATGAGAATTCATTTTTGGGGTTTTTATTTATTTATTTATTTTTTTACTAGTAATGGTGGCGATCTGTGATTTTTAGCAGTACTGCAATATTGCAGCGGACACGTCAGACCATTTTGACACTTTTTTGGGACCATTGGCATTTATACAGCAATCAGTGCTATAAAAATGCACTGATTACAGTGTAAATGCCATTGGCAGTGAAGGGGTTAACCTGGGGGTGCTCTAAGGGTTAACTGGGTTCCCTGGGCGTGTTCTAACTGTGTGTGGGCTGCCCTAGCAGGGGAAGGGGAGTGATCACAGCTTCCATATAGAGGAAGGCTGTGATCACAGCCCTTCCCCCTCTCACAGAACAGAGATCCGTGTTTACATACACGGACCTCCGTTCTTTCACTGCGGGGGGGGCATCGCAGGTAGCCAGTGGAGATCGAGTCCGCCGCACCCGCTCCCTGGCCCCCCCGGACACAGTGAGCATGCGAGCATGCCTCGGGCGGCGTGCACGCGCTCACAGTGCACAATCTCGCAGCCGCCGTCATATGACGGTGGTTTGCGATATCGAACCACCTACGGTTGGCGGTCGGCAAGTGGTTAAATAGCCTTTTAAATAGCTTTGCGGGTTTTATTGTCATTATTGCATGTGTGCGCTGTAATATGCCATTTGGTTTGGTGGTCTTATAGCAGCTCCATCTCTAATGTGATACACAATTAGGGTGTGCCCCCAAGTATGTACCTATCTGTGATCAGCCGAGTCTCATAGACTCTGTGATTACAGAGTGTGCCGCGCACACCCCACAGGGGGCATGCAGGCAGCTCATGCACGGGAGGACGTCATATAGCCATCGTTTGGCCATAGAATGGGCAGGAACTGGTTAAAATCAAAAGGGACTTTGCAAAAAAATATATCCAAATGATGGAGGGACAGTGTGGCTCTCGTTCCGGTAGGACATAATATGACGACATCCCAGAACGGCCGCTATCATTCGCCTGCGGGGGCAATCATGGCAGTGCCGTATTTCTAGGACACAGCCCGACCCTGATCTCTGTAAAGAGCCCCGGCTGAGGCTCTTTTACCATGTGATTGACTGTATCCTATCACAGCCGGTCACATGGAAATATGGAAGTGCCGTGAATCGTCTCTCATCACCTCACACTGATAGATTGTGTGGTGAGGAATGCCGATCAGTGCATATCCTCACAGAGAAGACTTGAACAGGTAATCAGGGCACTGATAATCAGTGGCCTGATTACAGGAAAGCCCTATTAGTGCCCATCAGTGCTTATTAGTGCCACCAATCAATGCCCATCAGTGCCACCGATCAGTGCCCATAAATGATGCCAGTCAGTGTCTCCCATTACTGCCATCACTGCCCATTAATGCTCGTCAGTGCTGCCCATCAATGCCCATCAGTGCCTATCAGTGGCCATTAGTGCCCACCAGCACCACCCATCAGTGCCCATCAGTGCTGCCTATCCATGCCGCTTATCAGTGCCCACCAGTGCTGCCCCTCAGTGCCCACCACTGCTGCCTATCAGTGCCCACCAGTGCCACCTATCGATGCTCACCAGTGCCACATATCAGTGCCACCTATCAGTGCCCATCAGTAGATTTGTATACAGCTATTTTTCTTCCCCCTGGATGTGTACAGTGCATTTAAATGCTTTCTGTGTGTGCGTGATAATTTTTTTTACCAGCACCCGGATATGCAAGGGAATAAGTTAAAACCTGAAAAGTGCATTTATACATCCAAGTGTAAGGTTTGAAAGAGAACATGCTTGTTACATTGTAACATTTTCCATGTATCCATGTTTCCATATCTCCATGATGATATATATATATATAATATATAATAATAAATATATATATATATATATATATATATATATATATATACTGTCTTCAAAAGTGTCTCAAGGAGATCTTTCTTCTTATCACATAACATGCTGGTTTTCTGTTAAATTATCTTGCCATATTTGTCACACTGAATATTGCCAGAGAAATCAGAAAACGGGATCAGACAACCCCCACCCTTGAATTTATCTTAAATGCACAATTGTAGCTTGCCCTTCCAAGAACCAGAATTTAAACAGCTTTCTAGGATATTGAGCAACACAGTTAACAGCTTCTCTAAATTATATTCTGTCTGCTTCACACACCTTACTCTTAATATGTTGTCCTTCATATCTAACTTCACCCCATAAGCTTGTACAGCTCACTATATAGCAACCTCAACATTAGCAATGACTCAAATGGTGCAATGTTCTTGAAGTGATAAGGAAATGGGTGACATGATTAAAGTTTGCTTTATCTGCCATCAAATTCTGTGTTTCCTTGAGACTTATAGAAGAAAATGAGACTGCTCTCTTCAGCTTTCTCTTATTGAAAATAATAGGAATTGGCAGTGGGGCCAGTTTTATTATTACAGTAGAGAAGTCCTATTTTCATATTGCTTTTAATGATATTAAATAAACATGTTAAAAAAAAAAGTAGGAAAAAATTTAATCAACTACAGTACATACACAGTGATTAGTTTATAAAGTGCCACTGTAAAGGTCAGTGTATTACTAGTTATTCACACTGCATTGCTAAATGTTATAATACCTATGCCATTTACTTTTGTAAAATGTATCTTCCTTGAACTAATACACGTTGCTATGCAATTCAGAAAGGTTCCTGTCCTGTAATTACTTGGAATAACCAGCAACATGCATGACCGTTTTCTTATCAAGTTCAGGAGCTCAAGAACAAATACATATATTCATGAAAGATATACAAATCCTTTCTGGATTTAACCCTTTTCTACACATCTTTTTTTTGTTAACAAACAATGTTGCATACTAATCAACAATTTATAACAACACCACCCCAGAAATATAAACTTTTACTATTGACCAGTTAATATGTGATATTATATGTCTTGCAATATCGTGTTAATTTTCTGTGTTGAAGAAAAAAGGAGGATATCTTGGAAGACTGGACCATTCAAATGTATCTGTTAATCATGGAATTTAAAAGGTTCAAGTAATTTACAAATGGCATTGCTATTTCCCAAATGAATTTTAGATACAAAGTAGACCCCTGTGTATGACAACTTTGTGTTATAATACAGAGGGGTTCTTCACCAAAATTCCTATATAAACCATAAGGAGGACACATATTTCCTTGTTCATATGCACTGATCAATGTGGGATATAAAGTTAAACTGGATTCTACTTGAATCTTGGTGTTCTTTGGGTATGTCTTCCAAATTCATTCTGTAATGCAGTATGAAACTATTCCTCTGTGGAAAAGCTTCTGTAATACAGACCAGTTACTGCGGCTCTCGCTCTTTGTGCAGGGTAACTGGTCTTGTCTCTGACTTCCTGTAGTTTTCTGCAGACAGACTGGTGGACCTGTTGGATCTTTCCTACAGCTATGGATGTGGGTATGTTCTTGATACTGAAGAATATATTTCATTTAATGTTTTTGTTCCCAAGTTCAGCTTTAAGCAATAGGACCAAGCAAATAAAATAGCAATTATAGTACAAAATGGGCTAGTTGTATAAAATGCCATTAGACCAAGAAATATTATAGCCTGATTCCTAACCAATCAGTAAAGGAAAAGGAAATGCTAAAAGATTTCTAAAAGCAGTAGAAACAATCCATATTTACAAGTCATTTTAAGAGGATAACTTGTTTAAAATTAACTATAAGTAGGCACTGGAGGGTCATTTTATTTAGCTGTGAATAAAACAACCCCCCCCCCCAAAAAAAAATGTGCTCCCTCCATTGATATGAATCTATGAATCCAAGCTATTTACACCAGGATTTAGGGCCTGAAGCTCCATCATAAAAGTCATGCAGGGTCCTTGCTATTTCTCATCAACCCTATATCTGTATGTCCTTCTGCTTAGAGCTCATTTTTCATGAAGAGTTGCAGCTACAGGAAACATATTTCTCAAGGCCCTGGAATGTAAGTGTAAGGTGTAATGTTATGTTGTTCTGTCAAAACATACTTGTCAGCAGTAGTATTGTGGTTAAATGTAGTTTTTTTTTTCCAAAAACATTTTATTGAATTTTGAGATATTTCTGTACAGAAATTAGTTGTGTGTCAATTACAGAATAGAGAGTAGAAAGTCTTTTTTGTAGGTACAATAATGGTATAACGTATTCAGTGTACAAATTACAGCAAAAAATCTATGTCTTATTGATACAGGTAATTACCCTTATTACATATATAGTGAAACAAGTAACATTTAGCAGGTAATCCAGCATCTAGTGTATGATGCATTGTAAGGTAACCTAACATTATAAAGGGAATGGGGGGATGGGGGGATGCCGGAGGGGGGTGAAAAAGAATTGGAGACGGGGAGAGAGGGCAGCATGTTTCAACTTCCTGGGTAAAAGGGGGATGCATATTGAAAAAAAATTTGGTGAGTGGTAAAAAAATTTTTGGCCAATGTGGTTCTTCATAATAATGTATTCCAGGAGGGGGGTGTTTCTGCCATGTATGGGTTAGAGAAGAAAAAATAAAAATAAAAAATAAAAATAAGTGAGGCGAGTGAGGAGACAGGTGGAGGGGTGTGAGCAGGTAAGGGAGATAGGAGCACGGAAGGGGGGGGGGAATCACCAGGAGGTCCCTTCGGCGGGTTTTTTTTTGGCAAGGTGTTCAATCCTTGTGATCCTGTTAGGTTATGTATAGGGAAGGGTCTAGAAGTAGCGGAGGTATCCTATGTCATGGCGGGGTCTACTATGCAGCGAAAGGTTTCCATTGTTCAAAAGTGTATCCAGCATGCCCAACTGTAGATTTAATTACCGGTAATACATGTGATAAAACATAGGGCTACAGGTAGATAATGGTTAGACAGGGCAATATTTAAATGACTGAAGCCTGTGGGTACATAACCTTGGTGGCCAAAGCAACCTCCCTCTGTAGAAAGCAACTCTTTTCATTTAATGTTTCCATGTTTTACTGGCTCTAACCTGACTTATAATATTGTTACAATGTGCGAATAAGCTTTTTAGAGATGATAATATTTCTACTAATAAGGGGGGAAAATATGTTTTGAGATATAGCTCTAAAGAGCAGGACCCTCTGATTCCTGAGTCTGATTAAATTATATTGTAACTGTACTGTTTAACCCTAACGTGGTAAAGCGCTGTGCAAACTGTTGGCACTATTTAAATCATGTATAATAATAACTAAAATGCAAAAGATGCCCATAGGTATAGGCCTACTCTGTCTAAGAATAAATGTGACCATGAAGATTGATATAGTACTTAATTTGTATCCAGACAAATATAACCATAAAAAGCTCAGAAAAATTGCATAAAACTGTACTATGTTTGACTGTGAATCTGATGAGTAAACCTAAATGGCACAAAACTGCTTAAATAACTTTTAATGACAAGATGGCATAGAACTAAACCAACACATTTGCATCAAAGTGGAAAAGACATGAAAAGCTGTAATTTACACAGGCACTGGGCTCCTAGGTCATTACGTATTGTGCTTCTAATGGAATAATTCTGTGTACCTTGATGCCTTTTTTGCTTAGGAAGCATACGTTTTCAGTTTCTCCCATCTGAAAACATGCCACCAGTATACATTTTAATTTTGCCAACCATGGTGTGTGTGTTACCACAACACGGATTATTATATGTGACATGATCTGAAGCACATGAAATGCAGCATGCCCCAGTGCATGGTAACACAGTACAATGTGCTGTAATGCACTGCATTGGAAATGCTGCATGCCAATTACCTGGTCTGTTTATGTGCACTGAAAACCCATTCAAAATCAAATGGCTATCTTCACGCAATGCAAGTTAACAGGTGACACATGACATAATGTAATGTGTAAGAATGGACAAGTCTGAATGGATCCTTAGACATAATTACCACTTTACTCATTTAGGCATTGCAACTGTCAACCTGATTTTGAATAACAACTAGTGTGAAGTGTTAATATATCAATTTTCGAAGTGCTTTAAAAAATGTATATGTTAAGAAAATGCCAAGAGTCCTATATTCTATTGCTTAAAAAAATCAAATAACTTTGTTCTCTACTGAGATAAAATAGGGCTGCTGGCTTTGATTACAGGATAATGAACAAATGACCTGTGTGCCTTTGGGCCCTTATGTGTGTTATGCTGCAGTAAAGTGGTGATAGTAAAATTGTATTCTTTGATAGTCCACACATCTATATATAAGATAAACCTTTGTTGTGTTATTATAATTTCCTTTCCTGAAAGTGTGTTTATTTGCACATGGTGTATATAGCATTCCAAATATTTAACATTCTAGGAATGTGAAAGCATCTTTAAAAAGACATGCTTTCATCCTGGGCAAATTCAAAAGAGTGGAAGTAATGATTTTATCACTAATCGATTAGACTGTTTAACCTTTTGACAGAAGGATTCCCTGAGAGTACAGAAGCTGCTGAGTTGGCAAGCAATCACTGAAAAAATGCAATCTCATTGTACATGGTACTTCAGATAATAGAACAATACTCAGAAATAATGAGTACTCAGACTGTTTACAATGTAATTTATAGAACTCGAAAAATATGATACAATGAAAATTGCTAATCTAAGGTCATGCTGTGATGTCAGAATATTTAAGCCATTATTTGTAGGTTCCAGACATTTCTTGAACTGTTTTGCAAACTTTAAAATAAATACTATATTTATAAATTTCTTTTTTTTTTTTCCAAAAGTTTTATTGAAGAAAAATGCAAGTATACAATACAAAAGAAATAGATACCAAGTATTTCTGAGAAACAATATTTGAGGTACATTTGACAAGGTAGCAAATTAATGAATCGAATCTTCATATTACATGACAGCACGATTTGGCAGATAGTCTTCTTCTAGGGTGTGAGGGTGTTCAACGAATGAATAAATAGACTATCCATTTGGGTTCTGGGACAAGGATTTACAGAACGTCATGGGGTATTAAGTCTATGAAGGAGGTAATAAATGTAGGCTGGGATTAGAGATATTTTCCCATCTCCTTCAATTAGTATCTGGTGCAAGGAGTAGATATTTTTTGTTGTGTGACTCCATGCGACCAGCGCTATGGAGGACATCACAGGGGGTGAAGGAAATGGAGGGGGTAAGGGGGGGGAGTAGAGTAGAGAGGCAGAGGAAAGAAGGGGGAAGGATGGTGGGGGGGGTCCTACTGTTGAGAACTATTAGATTTTGTTTATCTATGTTCTTTCTTCCTCCCCTCCTCCCTGTAATTTGCAAGTGTGTATATATATATATATATATATATATATAATTTATGTGTACTCTTAAAATCATCTGAAAAGTGTTTACTGTGGGAAAACTGACCTGATGACTTCTAACTGGCATGTAAATAACTGATATAAAGCTGATTTTTGTTTTGAAAAGAAAAAAAAAACTCTACCATTACCTGCATTGTGTTAATGTACCAGACAAGGTATTTCTTCTTGCCTCTAGTGTAGAGGAGTCCTTCTTGCAGTAGCCATGTCACTCCCTGGTCTCACGGATAGACCCTATTAGAAGGGTATTTGCAGGGTATTTCAGGCTTCAAACAGTTTCATGATATTACAACATTAAGGGCAGCAACAAGGTTGGTCGGCAGGCATTTGTATGGTACAAAAGCACCTTGAAGGGTCATGTGATGGTGGATTCAGATAAGTTGTAAGACTTTTTAATAACATATTTACTAGGATTGGGGTAAGAAATGTTTGTGTCTTTTTGTTAGGCTTTAAACCACAACAATCATTACTCAATACTGTACTCTATAACTTGCTTACGTACTACAGGGCAAATAAAAACCATCTAGCACCTAAAAGATTTACCTTAACCAACTAAGAAAGCATGAGAGTCAAAAGTCAGCCAATTATAAACCAATATCATAACAGGAGTCACTTAGGCCTCCCCTCCTTAATGTACTACTTTAATTATGCTGTTTCTTATACCCTCTTTTATTCATTTGCTTTTCAGTCTCTCTCCTTTTTTCATTCTCACTCTGCATTCACTTTATTTTTGTTTTCAATGAGGTTGATATTTGTTTTCACATATTATACTATTGAAACTGGTTTTTGTTCTCTTCTTCTTTTCATCTTGCCAATTCTGCCTACACCTGGAACTGGAAACTTTGCCTATCTGGCCTCACTAGTGCTTATATAGTGCCATCAATATAATTTTACTTTATCAAGTGGGAACTAGCCAGTTGATTTGAAATAATGCTCTATATATACTTTTTACTGCGTACTGCTAATTGTTGTTCAGGGTATTTGCAAGTTGATCTTTGAGCAGATGTATAACCTAGTTTGCTAAATAACTGCATATAAATTTACATTTTTAAATAAAATATTAATTGTATTTATTTATTTTTCATCCTTTGATTCATCTCAGTGACTGATCTCCTGCAGCCTCTTTGTAGTTATCAGTCATAAACATGTACTCAGTAATTGCATTTCTCAGAGTGGGTTTCCTGATGGAGACAACTGTGCACAATATCTTTGTAATGTGTGTTAAAATTCTCATTAGTAGTGTCCTCAGTGTAAGCCCGTTTGACAAAATTGACAGAGCAAAAACCAAACTGGGAGACAAGGGCTTGGGTTTGAACCTTAAAATAGGAAGTGCTTGAGCAAGGAAATGCCTTGACTTTGTGGGAGGGTCACCAGATATTATTTTAATACAGCATAAAAAATATTAAATATTACTTTTTTAAATTGCTTTCACATGTTTAAGAATACATAATATTTTGGCATTTTGGTTTATATATACGTTAAACTAAAAATGGCTAATTTTTGTGCAAAAAAAGTATTAAGTGAATTTTAAAAAAAATGTCATCTAAAAGAGTAATTAAATGTTTATCTAGCATAACCATTCAATTTATGACATATGTTAAAGACTAAATGTCAGTTCAGTCACAAATAAAATATAGGGGTAGGGGGACCTCTGGAGAACACAAATATACATTAATTGTACCTCATTCCCCAAGGTATAGATTCAAAATATGGTAGATTGATGAAGATCTAAGAGGATATGGGAATGTTGACGGTGCCAGAGACAGACATATTAACGCAATATAAAATCAATCAATTTTTAATATTGTTTGATTAAAAGATTAACAACACTTATCAAGATAACATAATTAAAATAAAGCAATAGTCATGGTCTTGGGTTCAGTAGTTTACATTGGTGTATGAACAAGTTGTCCGGACATGTTTCGCTGTAGAGATAGCTTCATCGGGGGACAGATGGTGTAACACAAAAAGTATATTGAATAAACAATCAAACATCATAAACATATGTAATTCAGTAATATGATATGTATATATATATATATATAGGTCGCAGGGCATTATAGCTAGGCATAACCACACATTGACACTGTGTCTTACCTAGCCAGTTCCGCTCAAAGCTACAACTTCACCAAAAGTAGAAGAGCCAAAAAATAAAATCAAAAATCGCACAGCAGTATCTAAATATTTAGACAAGAGAGAAGAAAGAAGAAATAATAAAAGTAGAAGAAGGGAGGGCATGGTGCCATAAAAAATAAACTGAAAAAGAATATGTAATATCATATAGGAAAAGAAGGGCTCCTAAATACAAGCTCCAATATATGTTATTTTAATATAGAGAAAAGAGCACAAAAAGAGATAATAATGAGTAAATCTCAAACTTACATCAGGGTTTAACAGATCAAATATGATAAACCAGGAGCCAAAGTGCCAAAGACGTATATGAACCTATCCAAGCTGGGAAAAAATAAAATATATATATATATATGATCAAATGGCTAAGGAAAGGGAAAATTTTAATCGAACAACAGGTCAAGTGAATATATAAAATGATGAGAGGAAATAGTAAAACGGAGATTGTGCAAGTGTGAACCACAGATGCAGCATGGGGTACCAGGATCTGACATTGGCATAAGGCCAGACCCCTAGATATACTGCAGGAGGGAACCACATGCACAAGAAATAAGCCAACACTGCAAGGAGAGTGAAATGAAGTGAAAATATGAAAAATTAGAACATGTGTCTGTCAGAGATGCAGTATGGGGCACTGGATTCTGACAATGGCATAAGGCCAGGCCCCTATATAATACTGCAGGTCAGGTGGACACCATAATGGAGTTGATATAAAAAAAAATGGAATGGCATGATAAGAGGAGAGTGCGTGGTAAGGTTCCTAAGTCATGAACAGAAAAAAAGGGGGAAAAAAAGGGAGGGATACGAGGACCAAAATCCATCTGTCATTTCCACAGGATCCCCATAAAAACAGGTGGTAGTTCCTTATGGAGAGACAGAGAGCAAGGCTTTAGATATTAAAAGCTAAAGGTAGCCTGCGGGGGTGTACATATATGGCAGGTACAGAGCTGAAAGGCAAGAGTGGAACAGACATAGGGAAACGGAGCAATGGGAAGGAGTATAGATGGAGGAGGTACATACCAGATAAACACAGCGTGACAAGCACGGCTCCTGAGACCCGCTCACTACATAAATCAGATCGACTCCCATATATAGGGGAAAGGGGAGAGAGGGGAGGGTCGGCGTGTGATGAGCGAGTCACATGCACCACATGGCGCGAATCCAAGCCACGTGGTCTGAAGCAGCACAGTATACACAGATATGCAGAGGACTACAGAGACCAGAGTGCATTGCGTAGTGATGCTGCAGAGCTGTCACGTGAGATAGATCAAAGGTCGGTGAGACAAGTGAATAAGATGGGGATGAAAAGAAGAAAAGGAAAGAAGAAACGTAAGAAAAACAAGAAGAGATAATGGACATAGAAGAGTAACTACACAGTTAATGAAAACACACAAACTTAGATTCAAGGGGTGAGTGTGGAGCGGAGCACAACTGCATGACTGGGAGAGACAACTGTGCCAAGACTGTAGAAACCTGCGATAAAGCCCTGAACGCTCACAAAGACATACATTGTCATTTGAAAATCATAAAAAGGGAAGCCAGTATGGTATATAACCACTGATTAAACAGTAAATGAGTAATATATGTACACATTTTGACAATTAGATTTATAATAAAAAAGAAAAAAATGAGAAAAGGGGGTGGGGAAATGAATAAAGTAATATGTGTATGAAGTAAATAAGGGGCAAAGTACATATCTGAATATAAACCAGAATTGGGTACCTGTGCAGCAGGTAAGTGTCCTGAAAAAAAAAGGGGGGAAGGTCGAAGGTGATAGGGACCTGATCAGACATGGCGGTGGGCAGGGATACATTATAGGAAAGGTCTGAAGCTGACAAAGTCATTGAGACCTGGAAAGGTGGCAGCTCTAAGTTGAATCCACCAGGATTCCAGTTGAAGTAGAATTCTATCCACGTCACCGCCTCGAATATGGGGGGTAACGTGTTCATGGGCATGGAATTTGATCAATTTGGTGTTGAAACGATGGTAAAGGCCTATGTGTCTGTTAATTGCTGTCTCCATACGTCTTTTTGGGGGTAGTGGCTATGTGATTTTTGATGCATTTTATAAACGGGCATTTGGTTTTGCCAAAATCTACCACATTCACAGGTTGCAAGATATACAATGCCAGATGTCTGGCAGGCGACCGTTTTCTTGCTGGTGAATCGGTCACCATTGGGTAAAGTGATACTGTTAGTATTTGACATGTATGGGCAGACTAGGCATTTACCACACCAGTAAGTCCCGTTTATCTCAGTGTGTCGAGTGGTGGTTTTTTCAAAATTACTTCTGACGAGTTTGTCCCTCAGGGACGGAGCTCGTCTGAAGGTAATCTCAGGGTGATCGTTAATGTGTTTCCCAATCCTTGGGTCAGAGATAAGTAAGGGCCAAAATCAAGTCACAATATGTCTAATCTCTTTATTTTGCCTGCAATAGTTAGTAATAATTTGTGTAGCCTGGTTCACTGGTTTAGGACTCTGGTGGAACAGCAGATTGGATCTCGATTGTCCACAGGCTCTATTGTATGCCCGTTTGAGACATGACTTGCTATAGCCCCTAGCCCTGAACCTAACATAGAGTTCTCTAGCTGATTTCTTAAAGTCAGTATCATTACTACAATTTCTTTGTAATCGAAGGTATTGACTGTAGGGGATACTCTTTATTAGGGGCTGGGGGTGGCCATTGGATGCATGTAGAATTGAGTTAGCAGCAGAGGGCTTCCTAAAAAGGGAGGAGCCCACGGTTCCATCTGAGTCAATGTAAATTTCTATGTCAAGAAAATAAATTTTGGTTTGATGACAGGTCAAGGTAAATTTGAGGTTATAATCATTGGGCGATAAAGAGTTTGCAAAGGCACGAAGTTGATCATGTGACCCTGACCAAAAGATTAGTATGTCATCTATATATCTGTGCCAAGAGATGACATGGCCAAAATGATCGGCCATGTCCTCTTGGGCAAAGAGTTCTCTCTCCCACCACCCCAGGTATAGATTGGCGTAGGATGGGGCACACCTAGTCCCCATTGCTAAGCCCTGCACCTGGAGGTAGTGGAAGGAGCCAAAAAGAAACACATTGCGTGTTAGAATGTATCTCAGTAAGGAAAGAACAAAGGCATTGTATTTGAGGGATGTGGTCTCTGTCTGTCATAAATAGTTGGACACAACCTGAATACCTTTGTTGTGTGGTATGGCATTGTAAAGACATTCCACATCAATGGTTAACAGCCAAATGGGGCTGGAAAAATTGAGACCCTCGATAACTCTAAGTAAGTCGATAGTGTCCTTTATGTAGGACAGGAGGGAGACCACATGGGGCTGGAGGTAGTCATCCACTAAACAGCTAGCGTTTTCTGTTAAAATGCCACATCCTGATTCTATCGGATGACCGGGTGGGTCTAAGAAGGTTTTTGTGCAGGGAGGTCATACATTGTGGGAATTTTTACCCTTTTCCCAGCTTGGATACGTTCAGATACGTCTTTGGCACTTTGGCTCCTGGTTTATCATATTTAATCTGTTAAACTCTGATGTAAGTTTGAGATTTACTCATTATTATCTCGTTTTGTGCTCTTTTCTCTATATTATTATAACATATATTGGAGCTTGTATTTACAAGCCCTTCTTTTCCTATATGATATTACATATCACTCTTTTTCAGTTTATTTTTTATGGCACCATGCCTTTCCTTCTTCTACTTTTATTATTTCGTCTTTATTTTCTCTTGTCTAAATATTTAGATACTGCTGTGCGCTTTTTTATTTTTTGGCTGTTCTACTTTGGGTGAAGTTGTAGCTTTGAGGGGAACTGGCTGGGTAAGACACAGTGTCAATGTGTGGTCATGTCTAGCTATAATGCCCCGTGACCTATATATATATATGCATATCATATTACTGAATTACATATGTTTATGACGTTTAATTGTTTATTCATTATACTTTTTGTGTTATACAATAGTGTTACACCATCTGTCTGCTGATGAAGCTATCTCTACAGAGAAACATGTCGGGACAACTTGTTCATACACCAATGTAAACCACTGAACCCAAGACCATGACTATTCTTTATTTTAATCATATTATCTTGATAAGTGCTGTTGATCTTTTAATCAAACAATATTAAAAATTGATTGATTTTATATTGCGTTACTATGTCTGTCTCTGGCATCGTCAACATTCCCATATCCCCTTAGATCTTCACCGATCTACCACGTTTAAAATGTAGGGGTGGTGTAAACAACAGGAAGAGATCCAAAATCAAAATTTCTTTAGGGTCTAAAAAGGTTTGGACTGCCTCTGGTAAAATACACCCTGTAGTATATCTTACAAAATAACAAGTATAACAATCACAGCACCCTTTGTTCATGCTCTTTAAAATATTTGCACTTAAAGTTGTTGTAAAGACTGAAGGTTTTTACCTTCATGCACTGTAAATCTTTTGTGTGCTGCTCCCCCCATAGCCCCCTCACCTTAGCTCTCTCTTGATCCAGTGATGAGCATGAGACTCTGGGCTGTCCTGGAACTCCCTCTCCTCATTGGCTCCCACTACTGTCAATCACAGCCAGTAAACCAGTGAGGAGAGTGTGGGGGTGGGCAGAGCCACAGCTCTATGTGTCTTATGGACGCATAGAGCAGGGCTCAGGAGCAAGAACGCACCAGTGCCCCCACCATAGCTAGCAGCTTGTTATTGGGGGCACTGGTCAAGGGGGAGGAGACATGAGCGCAGGTGGGAGACCTGAGAAGAAGAGGATTGGGGCAAAACCACTGCACAGAGCAGGTAAGTATAACATGTTTGTTATTTAAAAAAAAAAAGCCAAGCCTTTAATACCACTTTAACAGCCCACTATTTACATTACATACATAAATTAGCAAGCATATATTTAGGCCTCATGCACACTGAGCAGAAAAAATGCTGCTTTTACAGGCTTTTGGTGTTTATTTTTTCAGCCTGTAATTGCACCCTGAACACACTGAAAAAAACAAACACCAGAGTGTTAAGAGAGATGAGTGTTTGCGCAGACAAAACATGCAAACACGCATAAATGCTAGACACGTTTAGGCGCGTTTTGCATGTTAGTGCATTCTAATGGCCAGAATAAATTAAAGCGGAGTTCCACCCAGTTAAAAGACCACAGCTACAAAAAAAAAGTGTAGCTGCTGACTTTAAATAATCGGACACTCACCTGTCCCAGGCTCCAGCGATGCGGTTGCCCGAGGACTCACTCTTCTCCCCCTGCCCTTGGCGGCACCGGCATCACAAGTATGGGCAACCGGCTTTGGCTTCAAAGCCAGGAGTGCACTGCACATGCACCAGTCACGCTGCACCTTGTGAATGGCCGCCATATATTCTGGGACCTGTGAAGAGTGAAGGGTCTCAGAAGATCGCCAAGAGGGAAGGGGAAGGTAAAATTCCTTCCGGAGCCCTGGCTCTAGGAGAGGAAGTGGACCTGGGACCTTGTGAAAACTGAGTCCCTGCCCCCCCCCCCAAAAAAATGACATGCCAATTGTGGCATGTCGGGGGGTCACCTTGCCTTAAAGCGCAAGTTCCACTTTTGGGTGTAACTCCACTTTAACATTCTATCCAATTGAATACATTAACAGTAAACATGCAAACACATATAAATGCAGGTGTAAAAGTGTCTTTTACTCGTTTTTATGCAACTTTTCTCCTGACAAGAGAAAATGCATTTAGAGAAGCTGAACAAATGCTCGGTGTGTATAAAGCCTTTGCGTAAATGTTGCAGAGTCTACAAAAACTGATATTTAACATGATGTTCATATTTTTTGCATTCTTGCTTTTTTAAATATATATCGATCTGCAAATCAACTATTTGATGTCATTCTGTATTTAATCACAATTGCTTAGACTTACAGTTTAAAGCAATCCTGTCAGGGGCAGATAAATATCCAGCAGTGATAGCTTTTGAAAAAGCATCTACATTCTTAAAGCGGTAGTTAACCACTTCAAGTCCGGACACCCCTTCCAGTCCAGGCTAATTTTCAGCTTTCAGTGCTCTCACACTTTGAGTGACAGTTACTCAGACATGAAACACTGCACCCAAATTACATTTTTATCATTATTTTGAGACCTATAGAGCTTTGTTTGGCGGTATTTAATCACCACAGTTTTTTTTGCTATATACAGAAACATTTGAAAAAAAACACCTTTTTTCTTAGTTTTTGTTATAAAATTTTGCAAGTAACTAATCTTTCCTCATAAAATTATTCTGCTACATCTTAGTTTTTTTACCTAGTATACATAACCAAAACTGTGTATATTTTTTAGTCTGCGTAAAAGACCCTAAGAAACCAGGACAGTACAAATACCCCCCAAATTACCCTTTTTTGGAAAATAAATAGTCCAATGTATAAAGTAAGAGGCATGGTGAGTTTTTTGTCACAATTTTTTGGAAAATGAAGTGGGAAATTAAATAAAATGTGTTTTTTTTTCACAAAGTTTTTATTTTAACAAGTTATTTCTCACACACAGCATATGCATACTTGCAATTACACCCCAAAACACATTCTGCTATGCCTCCTGAGTATGGGATACCACATGCGTGAGACTTTTTCCCAGCCTATATGTATAAAAGGGTCTTAAATCCCAGGAGCACTTTTAGGTGTTCCAGGGGTATAAATTATACATATATTACACATCTAATTTACTGACTACCTATCACATTTGGAGGTCCTGGAGCACCAGGACAGTGGAAACATCCACAAAATGACCCCGTTTTGGAAAGAAAAGAAGATATTTTCTGAAAGACATAATTAGTCTTTTGAAAACATAATTTTTGCCACAAGTTTTTGAAAAATGTAGGAAAGAAAATGAAAATCTATTTTTTGCACAAAGTTGTCAATTAATAAGATATTTCTAACAAACAGCATGGACATTCTTGGAAATATACACCAAAACACATTCTGCTACTTCTCCACATGTGTTAGACTTTTTCACAGCCTACACACACAGAGGCACCCAAAATCCAAATAGCACCTTCAGGCTTTCTAGCGGCATAAATTATGTATCTAATTTCCTGACTACCTTTCCCATTTTTGGAGGCCATGGAGCATCAGGACAGAAGAACACCCACAAAATGACCCCATTTTGGAGAGTAAACACCCCAAGGTATTTTAAGAGGCATGGGGAGTGTTTTGAAGACTTAATTTTTTTAGCCACAAGATTTTGGAAAATGTGCAAAGAAAATGAAATTTTTTTTTACACAAAGTGGTCAATTTAATAAGATATTTCTCCCACATAGCATGGACATACTTAGAATTACACCCCAAAACATATTCTACTATTCCTGAGTAAGGGAATACCACATATGTTAGACTTTTTCACAGCCTAGCCATACAGAGGGGCCCGACATCCAATAAGAATAACCACTTCCAGTCTGGGCCAATTATTGGTAAAAATAATGTTTGGGGGTTCTAAGTAGTGTTCTAGCAAAAAAAATGTATAAAACATAACTTTTTTGCTAGAACACTACTTAGGATCCCCAAACCTTAATTTTTTTTTCAAGCAGAGGCCCTAGAGAATAAAATGGTTGGTGTTGCATAGTTTTAATACCAGATGGTATTTGCGCAGTGGTTTTTCAAAGGCAATTCTTTTGGAAAAAATACACTTTAATGACAATTAATGCACAAAAAATCAATATAATACTAATTTTTTTGAAAATATAAAAGATTATATTATGTTGAGTAAATAAATACCAAACATGTCATGCTTTAAAATTAAGACCGCCCTTGAATTTGCGCCAAGCTACAGTACTTAAAAATCCCCATAGACAACACCTTAAAAACATTTGCAGGTTACCAGTTTAGGGGTACAGAGGAGTCCTGGAGCTCTTACTAAAAGTATTGCTCTCACTCTGATGCTGTCGGAGATACCTCACATGGTATGTGGTAAATGCAATCACCATTTACATATACTTGTGAGATCTTTGCACATGTTCGCATTTGTGTGTGAGCATGGGCAAATGGGGATGCTTTAAATTTCTTTTTTTCATTTTATTATTTCATTTGTTTAAAAAAATGTATACACTGTCTCTTTGATTCCTTTTTTATCAACTTTATTGCTATCACAAGAGATGAACAACATCCCTTGTGACAGCATGGGCCATGACAGGTCCTCTTTATGGAGAGATCCGGGGTTTATTAGACCCCAGACATCTCCTATGGCCTCCAATGCAGCTAATCAGACACAGATCAGTTTGATCAGCTGCTTCCCTGGCTTTTTAGACACTCAGATTACTTTTACCAGCTTCAGAATCTCAGGTAGGTCACTGGACAGGAAGTTATTGGGGTGTTCTAGGGGCATAAATTATGCATCTAATTTCCTGACTATCTATCACATTTTTGGAGTCCCTGGAGAACCAGGATTCTGGCATGGATATGGCGATGATCAGGATGCTGGTATGGGGAATGGTGGTTATCAAGATTCTGGTATGGGGTATGGTGGTAATCAGGGCATTGGTATGAGGAATGGTGGAAATTAGGATGATGGTGTGGGTTATGGCAGTGATCGGGGTGCTGGTATTGGGTATGGCAGTGATCAAGATGCTAGTATGGCGTATGGCGGTGATAACGACACTGGTTTGTTGCGGTGGTGATCATGGCATTGGTATGGTGTATGGCAGCAATCAGGACACTGAAATGGCATATTGCTTTGATCATGGTGCTGGTATGGTATATTGTGGGGATCAGGATGCCAGTGTGAGATATGCCGGTGATCATGGTTCTGGTATATGGCAATGATCAGGATACTGGTATGTGGTATGGCAGTGATCAGGACACTGCTATAGTGGTGATTAGGATGTTGGCATGGTGTATGGCATGGGCACTGGTGATAATGGGACAGATGACAAGGGCTGGCTGAACACATTATTGTTGTTATACTGGGGACAGTGATCAGGGACACTGGGGCAGGCTGGCACTGCAGTCTGGGAGTGTACATGCAGCCTGACAGGCTGCTCAATCAGCTCTTTCTGCTCTCACAGCTAACCTGTATGAGAGCAGAGAAAACCAAAGTTTACATCTGGTTCCCATTGAGTACTATGTGATTGCTGTGATTGGATATAGCAATCAGATGGTACAAGACCATGTGATCACCCGGACACAGCGGTAATATGATCATCTTTGTCTGGGGAACACTGGGCTCCCAAGTGCATGCTCTTTAAGCAGCGCAGGAGCTGCCAATACGAGGTGACGCATGGGTACGTAAACCCACATCCGTGCTGCTTTCCGTCCGTTCATAGGCTATAGGTGGTTAAACTTGAAAAAAAAAATGTTTCCTCCTGCAAGGCAATGTTATAACAATATGTGAAACTTACCTTAAAATGAAGCCCTCCGGCAGCATACTGTCTTCCTTACAGGTTCGCAGGCTCCAGTCATTTGAATGGCTGCGGTGATGTCACTCTCGTGCATGTGTGCAGGAGTCACTGTTTACAACACAGGGCTCTGAGGGAGCAATACAAGCAATACACACTGACTTATTATGACTTGTCCCCACTGCATACTTAAAAAAAAAAGTTGCAAGGGTGAATATGTTTTGCCGATAAACAGGTATTTTATGTGCGTGCTTCTCCAATCCCTGCAGTCAGGAAGCAATGTATTTACTGTATATCACTTTCTTTCTGCAGCAGCTTCTCCTCTCCAACACCAAAGAGAGCTGAAAGGTAGACAGCAGATGGACTGCTAATTTATCCCAATACAATGTCCATTTTGTCTACCCTTTGAATCCTTATACTGGTGTAAATATATTGTTGAAAGGCTGGAGGTCCCTATGTCTGAAAGTTTATTAATAAAAAAGGTACCTCTTGAAATATTATTTCAACAGGCTGCAAGGACTAAAAAAAAGACAAGAAAATTGCTGAAAGTGCATATTTTCTTTGAACTCTAAATGTTAATATTAAAGAAAAAATGTATACTCTGCCACCAAAAATATAAAAGTCAAATACCACATTAATACAGAAGCCCATTCTTGTACAATATACAGTATAGAGGCATGCATTTTATTTCCTACTACTTATCTACAGGTAATACATGACTGTATTTTCATTGCAACCTGGTAACAATATCTTATCTCCCTATGATGTGCCTCTGTTCCTTTTTTTCTGCCCCCTGGTAACCCTAAAACAAAAATAAATCTCAAAGAGTGATATTTCATTTAGATGTGCATTTTGCCTTAATCCAAGTAATGAAGGGACAGGTAGTTTTTTTCCCTTCCTGCTAGATGTCAAGAGTTAATGAAAATATAATTGTTGTATTGATCATAGGCTCCAAGTACAATCTTTGCAAAGGTTTCCATTTCTGAAATGCGTAAATAGTAACCTGTGGATGTAAGATTACTTACTATTCTTTAAGCTACAGCAGCATGTATACACATGTAAATGCAGATGGTCATAACCCTGCTCGAATAAAATAGAAAAGGAGTAGGTAGGCATCATGAAAAACAAACTCTTACTGCCATAGCAATGAAACCAGGAGAGTTGGAAATTGCAAATATAGTGCTTTATTATGGCTTAGGTAGGTAAGAGACTTTTTTCTTTATTAATATGTTCAAGTATGACCTCATGCTATGGAATAATAATAAATAGTAGTCGGTTAGATTACTGTTTTCACTAAAGTCAGAATATGATTTTTGATTGATAGCTTAGGGTTTCTGTCTTTCAAAGTAGTTGTTTGATTTTTAATATAATTCCCCAAAGATTTATTCCATTTTAATGTGATATATTTCTGTTCTATTTTCTGAATATGTTTGGTTAATGTAGAGTAAAGGGAACATAAATATCCTCTGAGTCACGTGAGGCTTACACCTTCCAGCTTACCCCTGGTAAAGCTTTGATGGATGCTGATGTAAGAAATGGGGACATGTTTAGTGCAGCATTTTCAAAGCTTCTCTGTGAATATGAGCACACTGTTCAAATGAACCCGATATCTCAGTGCATTGCAAATTAAACATAATACACATTAAGTACCCTGGGTCATGCTAAGCTTGCATATAGCTGCTATAGAAAGGGAACAACATCAAAGTGGGACGTAAAGAGGTGGTTCTAGATTATCAATATGGGAACAAAAGTGGTATATGAAAACAATAAGAGTTGGGTTCACTAGCCTTTCTGATGAAGTGATTCCCCAGTTATTGGACAGCCAAAATACACTAATAAACCTGACATTGTTGCTTCCAAGGGTAACTGAACTGCTGGTCATATATGGGACTTTTTGGAAATTATGAAGTGAAAGGACCGTATTACAAAAGCATAGTGGAAGTCCAGGGAAGCAGGGAAGAGCAGGAACATAAATTAGAGCACAGCACAAACAGGAGATCAGACACAGGGTCATGGTAGTCAATTTGGAATATATTGCATTGCCAGCTCATTGATGTGCAAGGACTAAAAGTCCCCAGTTGTGTAGCAGCACAAATCCCAGTATGCAAAACAACTTGGACAACTACTACCACTCAGAAAAAGGAATGCAGCATATGCACTAGACAGGTACAACAGATTGCATATACAGACAAACATGTCTAGCATATAATATCACATTGTTCCTCCACAACAAGGCTGGATAACTAACCCCCACTAAAAAACAGTAACAAGAAAAAACAAAATAAAAGGGGAGAGTGGGTGGGAGCCACAGTTCAACACTTCTCAGCTGGCTATTCATTCTCCCCAGGTGGCTGCTGGAGTGGGAAAACTGCACTATTTATGTGCTATAGCTTCTAATCCACAGCCTGCCAGAACCAGCCAATAAGGACCATGTTGCTGAACAGTTCCACCAGCTGCAATCACCTATAGCAACCTGCAAGAGAGAAAGAGAGGGGGCACAACATGCAGAGCTTCCTTTGCATTGTCTCATGGGGTCCCTGATGAAATTATTACAGAAAATAGGATATACAAGCATTACAGGTAATAGGATATATAAGACAGGATGGTCTAGCCCAAATATTGAAACATACAGAAGTTGAGTGAGATAGCTACAACATGTCAACATGTTAGATACACCAGTGATGTCTGGGGAGATCAGAGGCCACTGATTTTACAAACTGAACACATGTGACACAGGTAAAGAGAGACTAACAAAAGCCCTAACCGAAAAAGCATACCAATTTCAAGATAGTAAAGGAGAAAGAAGAGTAGACTGATGGCAATTCTCTGATTTAGTCAAAGACAGCTAGATTGGACCACAAATATATCATGTCCATCAGTATCCCATGTTAAAGAACTGTTGCCTTCAAAAAAAAAACTAGTGGGGAGAATATAAAGATGTGGGTTGCATTGATGAAAGCAACTAAGATGTGTGCAAAGGCAGAAAAAAAAACTGTCAAACTTTGTTATTAACGATGCAGACAAGTTAGTGTGTATGCAATTAGTTGGCTTACAGAGAATGACTTTCAGCCAGTGGTGGACCCAGTTATCTGCATCATGAGGTTAAAGGAAATGGCTGATATAGGAGCAGCACAGGAATGTTCACAACAATGCACATACTGTAGGTACTCGCCTTCACATACATCCTATGTCCTTCAGAGGTTTTCCCTTTAAACTACAGCAAAATGCTAAGCATTAGCTTTGGTAATCAGTTACTACTGCCTTTAAGATATGATGAAATCTGTTGAGTGATACATTGACTCCTGATTAACTCTTTATTATCATACAGTATACAACTTATTATATAAATATATTTTCTTTTGAATAGCATTATGCTATTTGTCTGATAAACGAGCTTCTCTGTTTTTGTTTTTTTTTTTTCATTTAAATTGGACTCTTTTTTGGGGGCATTTAGAGAAGAAAACAATTCTTGTTAAACAGATTTTACAAAATCCTATTGACAGAGTTCTCCGTAAGTCTGAAGTGTGCATGTATAAACTGAATTTTACCATTTTCAAAAGCTTACAGCTACTTAATTGCATTATACTTGTGTAAGTGGTCGGTAATTTAGTCTGAAGTGGTATGCACTTATGTATTCTCCCTTTTCAGATTTTCTGAAGCACTGAAGCTCTGTTGTTAATAGTTAATGCATTGTATTGACTTAACCTCTGAGTACTCTTGACTTACAGGTTCCTAAAAAAATATCTTATTATTTATCATATTACAGGGCTTTTGTATATTAAACATTTAACATCAAGAACAATTAATTAATAACAAAGTATATTGTTTGAGTGCTTTAGACTAATATATAAAAATATCAGCTTATTGTCAGCTTAATTTTACTAATCTAAAAAATACAATAAAACAATTCTAGTTATTTTTATATTTTAGACCTTGTCTAGTTTAGTAAATATGAAATACTGTATATTAGCAATAACTAGAAAAAAACTGAAAGTATGTCCCTTAGGTAAGATGCTGCAAGAGGCTGATCTTTGCCTGATGAATGCAGCCAAGAGCTGGACAGGCACCAGAATTTACATGACTGTGTCATCTCAAATCCAGCTTCACAGTCCAGAAAGGAGATGCTAACCACAAATTATCCCTAGACAAAGGTTGGGTCAACATGAAAGAAAAGCAAATGGAAGCATTATTGTGGACAGTACTGCGATATGTGAAGGGTAGCATAGTTTTAAAGACACAGCAATCTACCTTAAACAGGAACAGGAAAATATATTGATGTACAAATAAAATCTTAAAACTAAAAAAAAAAATACATTGCTTATAGGTAGAATTGAGGGTTCTGGGTTCTGGTATTTTTTTCCTGCTTGTTGAATAGCTGCAGGGCAGCCAATCAACAAGTGTTTCACTGGTTTGCCCTTAGAAGTCATCACAGCCATGCCTACTAATGGCATGGCTGTGATTGGCCAGTGCATCATGTGACCCAGCCTCTGTATGAGCTGGAGTCACGTAGTGCTGCATGTCATATGCTCTCAGGCTAGTGTAGGGAGAGAATGCTGCTGGTGCTATGAGGGACAGATTGCAGATCTAATAACATCTCATCCTGCATTACAGAACGATCTAATTGTGGACTAGGTAGAGATTACTACTACTACTACTGATTTTAGGGACAGATTGCAGATCTAATAACATCTTATCCTGCATTACAGAACAATCTGACTGGACTAGTTAGAGTCTATGGCTTGGAGGGACATATTATTGTTCTAAAATCATCTCCTAGTTCTATAGGGTCAGGTTCCTACTGTTGCTGTAAGGGACAGATTATTGTTCTAAAATCATCTCCTAGTTTTATAGGGTTAGGTTCCTGCTGTTGCTGTAAGGGACAGATTATTGTTCTAAAATCATCTCCTAGTTCTATAGGGTCAGGTTCCTGCTGTTGCTGTAAGGGACAGATTATTGTTCTAAAATCATCTCCTACTGCTATAGGGTCAGGTTCCTGCTGGTGCTGTAAGGGACAGATTATTGTTCTAAAATCATATCAAACTGCTATAGGGAGAGGTTCCTGCTGGCATTGTAAGGGACAGATTATTGCTCTAAAATCATATCAAACTGCTATAGGGAGAGGTTCCTGCTGGCATTGTAAGGGACAGATTATTGTTCTAAAATCATATCAAACTGCTATAGGGAGAGGTTCCTGCTGTTGCTGTAAGGGACAGATTATTGTTCTAAAATCATATCAAACTTCTAGAGGGAGAGGTTCTTGCTGGTGCTGTAAGGGACAGATTATTGTTCTAAAATCATATCAAACTGCTATAGGAAAGGTTCCTGCTGTTGCTGTAAGGGACAGATTATTGTTCTAAAATCATATCAAACTGCTATAGGGAGAGGTTCCCGCTGGTGCTATAAGGGACAGATTATTGTTCTAAAATCATATCAAACTGCTATAGTGAGAGATTCCTGCTGTTGCTGTAAGGGACAGATTATTGTTCTAAAATCATCGCCTACTCCTATAGGGTCAGGTTCCTGCTGTTGCTGCAAGGGACAGATTATTGTTCTGAAATCATCTCCTAGTTCTATAGGGTCAGTGTCACGTACCTGACGGTGGAGTCTGTCTTGTGCAGGGAACAACCGCTCTTGCGCACCCGATTCAAGGACCCCTGGTAGTGGGGACAGAGGCCCAAGAGTGCGGGATGGCACGAGGGCTGGAGGATCACCGATGATGTAGCGAAGCTCCAGGAGGCGTGCAGGTAGACGGGTGGTCGTTCAGGCAGGGTCGGCAACGGGCAGGCAAGAAGGTACAAAGGATCAGGCAACAGAGTAGTCAGAGTCCAAGCAAGGTTCGATACACGGGCGGGCAGCAAAGGTACACAGGAGCAGACAATCGGATGGTCAAGGGTAGCCGGGGTCGGAGAAGGAGGCAGACAACAGGTCGGGACAAGCCGGGTCAAACAGGAGGCAGAACAACGCAGGAACAGGTATCAGAGGCTGGGGCTCACAGGTCGGGAACGCTGTAGAACGAGCAGCACTTGTCTCCAGGGCCTCCAGGTTTAAATAGGCCCGTTTGGCGCCGTTTCCGGCGCGTGCGCGCGCACGGGCGCGCGCGCGCGCACGCGGGCGCGCGCGGGCGCGCGGGAGCGCGCGCGGGAGCGCGCGCCACCGCGGAAAATGCCAAAACAGCAGATTTGTTCCTTTTTCCTAACAGTCAGGTTCCTGCTGTTGCTGTAAGGGACAGATTATTGTTATTTCCCTATCCCCATTTCTTTGTAGGTCACTTGTCCAACTCTTACCCCCACCTTTCTTCCTTTTGCAGCCCTCAAGCACTTTCCAGGACTTTTTTACAGCCATTTTTGTGCCCAAAAGTTTGGGTCCCCATTTGATTTCAATGGGGTTCAGGGTCCGGGGTCAAGTTCGGACCGAACCCCAACTTTTCCATGAAAACCCGAACATCCAGGTGGCCGCTCAACTCTACTTATAGGTCACTTACATTATAACATTATTTCCAGATAAAGTCAACACTACTGTAAATGCAGTTCAGTTATCATTAATGTATTTACACTTGATTAGGCATGAGAGTCATACTGATTTCATGCCACCTTTAAATAGGTAGTATTTTCCAAGAAAAGTATACAGTGACACAATATATATATTGTGTGCGTGTGCGTGTTTTAGCTCAATATGGATCACCTTCCCTGGGATAAAGGTAGTCCAAACAGCAGGTTTTTCTTAAAATCTGACTTCTAGCCAATTTTATTTAAAAGGTTGCATAAAAAATCAGACAAACAAAACAGAAAATAAATCTGTGCCATCCAGGCTCTTACTAAACATTTCCAGGTTCCTAACTCAGAGGTGAAGGGCTTCTCCCAGTCACCCATAAAACAAAGTTGATGTTTTTTTGTTTCAGTCATAAAGCAAATTTCAGTTCAGCAGCTCTCTCAGGTTTTTGGTTTCCTGAGTCCCAGGCCAAGAGCAAACCTTTGCTCTAGTCCGGCTTTCCCTTAGTTCACTGCAAATGAACTCATGCGAGGCAACACATATCGACCATCGATCACCTCGCCTTTCATAATGTCACAATATATACAGTATAGTATATATATACCAAGAAGCCAATTTCTAAACATTTACAACAATTCTAAAAACGCTATATTTAACCGCTAAAAGTACGGCTATAGTTATCAAAAATTCAATGATCAATTTGCCTGACATTCAAATTCCACCTAAAATTCACATGGAATTTGGCTGATTTGGACAGAATTTATTATATACATATATATATAAACCCAAGTTAATTTACCCAACCTTTGTCCAGTGAAAGTGACATTTTCTAGCATTAAGCAATATCTGCTCTGCAATCGGAGAAAGTCTTTACTGTAACATTCATCCTTTTCAAATATTTGCTGCACGCTTACTATTTACATAAAAAAAGATAATTACCCTTCTAGTGTTTAAATTGTGTGCCAAAAAAGAGATTCTTGTAAATATTACAGGGTGCCTTTGCAAGACCCTTGTGATATGAAAGATGTGCACACCTTCCATGTAACCACATAGTGTCAAAACAAATAGGGGATTTTGAGTTTTTATGTTAACTACTTCTCTACCAGACTGAAAATTCATTTTAAAATACATAAAAAATCTGTAGTAATAGACATGTCAATACAGTATATACAATTTGTAGCCAAACATGTCTAGATTATATTGACAAACACAGCAATAAATAACAATCCACAGCACATAAACAATTTATTATAATTGATTCACTGACAATAGTGTACCTATCCCTTAATGCCATATATACAACATGTTCTTTTAATGCTTTAGTTTCATTGATCTGCAAAGGTTTTGTAGCAATATTAAGGATTTTCTATTTAGATGGTCAAGGAATACATAGTAATTTTTAAAATGTAGGATTTAGATTCACATGTGGTTATTAAAAAACACAAATTCACTTCAAAGCTGGTAGTGGCCCCCTTGACCCCCTAACAGTAATCACTAATAATTTATTAACAAGCAATATGTTATCTAATATTAAACTAGCCCCAATCAGGTCCTAGTATCGATCTGCTAATTTAAAAAAAATAAAAAGGGAGGGAAGTTCTAAATTAATAATATCATATCAAGTAGAAATGAGCAAGTGAAGGAAAATCTTCTTTGCCAGATTGTAGGGACTGGAATACAATATTCACTTCCCTTGGCAAATAATTCACTCACCCTGAGGTATTAGTGAACTAATAAAATGTGGTGCACTCCATTCTCTTTTTTAAAGCCTGTGCAGCTGTGTGGTATCATTGCCCTAATAGGTAGTATATTTCATTTTGGACCACTTTACCAGTTTACTTAAGCCAATAAAGTTTGCCAGTGTTGGAATCACCATTTCCTGGCTAATCCCCATTTGAATCAATCTGGCTATATTTTCTGCAAGTTCTTACACTAATTGATTACTCATCAATAAAAATCAGCAACCTGGCATGGATAATGAGCTGTCCACCTGAATATATTGCTAAATGCAAACTCAAAAACATTTAATATAGTAAATGAAGAACCTGTTGACAAATTTCTGACATTGCTAAAATGTAGCCCAAATGCTAGATGTGCTCAAGCCTTTAGGAAGAAGTGAAAGAAGTCAAATGGAACCTACATGTATGGGAACTTACAGTCCAGTCCCATGAAGATTTAACCAGTTGCCAACCGCCCGCCATGGATTGACGGTGGCAACTTGGCTCGATATCGCAAACCACTGTCACCTCGCGGCAGCTGCTAGTTCGCAGATCGTGAGCGCGTGCCACCAGACAGGGAGCGGGGAGGGCGCACTTGATGTCCGCCATCTACCCACGATCACTCCCCCGCAGTGACAGAATGGGGGTCCATGTATGAAAACACACGGATCTCCGTTCTGACAAGGGGAAGGAATGTGATCGTAGGCTCCCTGTATATGGGAGCCGTGATAACTCTCCTCCCCCACTCAGCCCAGCCCCCAAACAGTTAGTAACACACACAGGGAACACAGTTAACCCTTAGAGTGCCCCCTACAGATTAACCCCTTATCTGCCAGTGACATTTATACAGTAATCAGTGCATTTTCATAGCACTGATCGCTGTATAAATGCCAACGGTCCCAAAAAAGTATCAAAATGGTCCGACATGTCCGCCCCAATATCGCAGTCCCACTAAAAATCACAGATCGCTGCCATTACTAGTAAAAAATAAAAAAAATAACACCGCCATAAATTAATTCTCATCATTCGTAAATGCAGCAACTTTTGCGCAAACCAGTCAATATACGCCAACTGCAATTTTTTTTACCAAAAATATGAGGAAGAATATAAATTGGCCAAAACCAATGAAAACTTTTTTTTTGGATTTGTATTTTAGCAAAAAGTAAGAAATATTGTTTTTTTTTGCAAAATTGTCACTCTTTTTTTGTTTATAGCAGTGGTCAGAAATTATGCAGAGGCAATCAAATACCACCAAAAGAAAGCTCTATTTGTGGGAAAAAAGGATGCAAATTGCGCTTGGATACAACGTTGTACGACTGCGCAATTGTCAGTTAAAGCGATGCAGTGCCGAATTGCAAAAAGTGCTCTGGTTCTAAAGTGGGAAATCCTTCCAGGACTGATCCAGTGGTTAAACTGCTTGTTAACAGGGGTTCAGCTATGAAGAGACCCCGGAAAAACTTGTGATAAAGAAAACTTGCAAAGTCTACTACATACGATAGTAGATGGGCAGAGGCTGCAAACATGATACAGGAGTTGGTACTATATGAGTAAATACTATATGAGTGTTAAGAGCATGGAGACTTGCTGCAGGAAAAAAATCAGAGACTGGAGACTGTTAGAGAATATTGAATAATTAGTGAATATCTGATAATTGGAGAATTGATAGTCCTAAACAGTGGGGCCAGGTCTTGTCTGCTCTGTCTTAATACACTGAGCACTTTGTTTAGTTTCATTAGTGTACACAATATAACCTCTTACAGCTATAACTAACTTCTACAATTGCAAGACATGATTCTTAAAAATGTAGAATTCACAAAATAATTTGGTCATGAAAAAAAAATTTTTTACGCATAAGAAGTCATGCATTCCAACTTTCTCTTTAGAAATTTGTATGGTGCTAATGCTGGCCCATTATCTTAAGCTCATTAATCCAAATACAATATCCATAGAAAACAACACCTGTATGATAACCACTTATGCCGGTTCTCAAATGTTCTATAGAAGGTTAGATTAGTTAATCTAACGGTCAATTAATGTACTGGACAGGCCTTTTACAGAATTGTTGAAAATACCAGATTCAAGCACATGTTCTTTTTAAAGTTCCAGCTTAATGAATTACAAGTGAGGATGAGCAAATTGGCCTGGGCTTGGTTCATGAGCCATTCCGTCTAACCTATAATAAAGTCAGAAACCCTATTAAAGTCTACGGGACACAAATCTTGAAACTCAATTCTGGACATTTTTAAATCTAATAGGGACTGTGAAACAAATGGCATGGTGAGCTGGGCACTGTCATTGGAGACATGTATCAATGCAAAAAATGTTATTTTAAAATACCATACAATGGGGAGAAGATACTTTGATTTATGTGACTTTGAGGGCAACATGGCGAAAACACCATTCCTTCCTATGACATTCTTGGGAGATGCCTTTAACTGTATTTGATGTAACTGAACAGTATACTTTTCATAGACAGCAACACTGACACTGTTTTCTGGCATCACATGTTTTTCACAGGTAATTAATTTTACTTTTACGTTTAGCTTGGCTTAAATACAACAGCAGCAGGTATAGGAATATTTATTCTTAATACAAATAAAGCTAAACCCCCTCAAATTCATACCAATTGACCTGTGACAAAAGAGTTTCATGGTATAATTTGTGATCTCCTTTTATTACAGTAACACACTGTATTGTCTTAAAAGCTTAAAAATGTCAAAACACTTCAGCACTGTGTAATATAGAAGCAACTATCACTCCTTGCAAATACTCTGTGGGGGAGATTTACTAAAACTGGAGCACCCAGAATCGGGTGCAGCTGTGCCTGGTAGCCAATCACCTTTTAACTTCAGCTTGTTCAGTTAAGTTTTGACAATAAAACCTGGAAGCTGATTAGCGTTTATGCAGAGTTATACCAGATTTTACACACTCCAGTTTTAGTAAATCTCCCCCCTGGGACCTTGACCTATCTACTCAAAATATCTATCACGCAGTAGGGAGGATTTACTAAAACTGGAGAGTGTAAAATCTGATGCAACTCTGCATAGAAATCAGCTTCCATTTTTTTTTGAGTTTTGAGCAACCGACTGCATTTTGATCCACGTATGGCCACTGTCATTCAGTAGACCATTGGAAAAATGCTGCAGCACATATTCTGACAGTGGAGGAGTCCAGCTGACTTCTCTGCTGTCAGAATACAATGACGCAACAGGAAGGATTCCCGCATCCACCTTGAATGTGTGGCTGGGGGAATTGATTCTGTGTTTTTTTTTTTCAGCCTACTAGTTGAATGAAAAAAACGGAGCCATGTTTGGCCAGCTTAAATAAGCATGTATTAAAATGAAAAGCTAAATCGTAGTAGAAACTGTTCATACAAACATGCCCCTGCCTAACCACACTGCAAGAAATTACTGTCAAGAGGCTTTTAAATGCCACCATATGTTAAAATACACTATAAAGTACTACCGACATAGTGAAAGTGACTAAAAAAGGCCAAAGACTAAGGTTGTCATGGCAATCTTACCATCAGTATGTTGCAAAAATTGTTTTTGTATAATGGTGTGGTCACAACAGACGTGGGCATTAGTTATGACTAGAGTTGAGCGAACCCGGACTGTAAAGTTCGGGTCCGTACCGAACTTTGGGGTGTCCGGGACCCGGACCCGGACCCGGACTTTTCAAAAAAAGTCCGGGT
>BLSH010184297.1:434768-462701 GCA_018402905.1 Glandirana rugosa
ACTTTTAAATTTACATACAAAACGGAGTCTCCAGACGAAATTTCAAACATGAACTTACAACTAACTAACTATTTAGCCACACTAGGATTAACACAAACGAGGAACTGAAACATATATCAAAGTAGTGATGTATATGTTCTATATTGGAGAAGAGTGAGATAGGTTTTGTTTTTTGTTACAAACGAATCTTTATGTGAAACCCAAAACAAGTTATAACGGAACAGTAATTTCACTCTTCGGTCCGTCGCAACGATGTGCACAGTATTGATCTCAACTCGCTTGAAGATCTTCAGGCCCAAGACGACCAAGCCGGCTTGAAGCCCAGTTTCAGGCCCAAGCCTCCGGGACAAAGTTCGGGTTCTGTCCGGACCCGAACCCGGACTTTGACCCGAAGTTCGGCCGAACCAGCAGAACCCGGACTTCTAGAAGTTCGCTCAACTCTAGTTATGACACGTGTAGCAACGCTGCCTGGCTTCTCACTTTAATGACAAGGCAATATTGAACAAAACCCAAAGTGTATTTCTAAGCAAACATTGTTTTTTGTTTTGGATAGAGTGAGAAGAGGTTATATCTTGTATATGTAGTGATGAAACTATATACAAAGTCAAGGAGCAAACACAATTAGGATCACACCGATTTATCAATCAATCAACATTCAAGTACAAACTTTAAAGCAGACCTCTGAGGCAAAACATACATTTAAATTTTCATTGTAAAAAAAAGTGAATCTCATGATGTGTATGTCACATTAAGTATCAGTTACTTCCTAAACATTTAAACTTTTCTTCAGGCTGGATAGTATACCTCTCACTATATTTCTGTCCCTCTGTGGTTATGAGAACTACAATGATTGTATATCCACGTTATCTACCCTTGCCTATTCACAAAACACGGACAAACTTAAGACTGTGACTTCTGTGTATAAGAGCCACAGCTCCTATAGTCACAGTGCTGGAAGTAAAGTGAGAACTTTGCTAGCAAGCTTGAAAGAATTATAAATATTAGGGATACATTGGACGATATACTACTCATGACACTTAGCATTACTTTACACTGCATATTTATCAAAAATATGTTTGCCTGGAGTCCTGCTTCAACAATAGCAGTGACAGTGCCAAAAAAGGATACAGTCCCACTAACAATACCTAATATCAATAAATAAGTTCACTGAATCTGTTAAATTTCAAATATGTATGATTTGTGAATAATTTTAGTGACTGTAAAGAAAAAATTCTGATTTGTAAACAGAAAGGTGGAGTTCAAAAATACAATGTAATCCTGATTCACTTAAGAAAATAAACAAGCACAGGAATAAATCTTTATGGTAAGCTTGCATTGCAGGTTTCCATGCTGCAGATGTTTGCCCAGTGGATACAATCCCTGAACCTATCTCCCCCACTGTATACTGGTTTATTATGTGTACAGTGCCTAGTTTGCCATTCAAGTTTAATTATTTGCATGTGTATTTGATGCAGTTTTGTTCCTACATGTTAAGTGAATACAAAAATGCTAACAGCAGTTAAACACTTCAGCCCCGGAAAGATTTCCCCCTTAACCACTTGCCGACCGCCGATCGGCATCTGACGGCGACAAAGTGGCTCGTTCCCGCAAATCGCTGTCATACGACGGCGGCTGTGGGAACGTGTATAGTGAACGCGCGCGCGCCGGCGGAGGCGTGCCCACTGTGTCCAGGGGGGGCCAGGGAGCGGGTGCGGCGGCTTCAATTGCCGCCGGCCACCCGCGATGGCCCCCCCGGAGCGAATGAGCGGAGGTCCATGTATGTAAACACGGACCTCCGCTCTGTGTGAGGGGGAAGGGCTGTGATCACAGCCTTCCTTTACGTGAAGGCTGTGATCGCTTCCCTTCCCCAGATAGGCAGTCCCCTATACAGTTAGAACACGCCCAGGGAACATAGTTAACCCTTAGCGCGCCCCCTGCAGGTTAACCACTTCACTGCCAATGGCATTTACACAGTAATCAGTGCATTTTTATAGCACTGATCGCTGTATAAATGCCAATGGTCCCAAAAAAGTGTCAAAACGTTCCGACATGTCCGCTAAAATATCGCAGTACCGCAAAAAATCGCAGATCGCCGCCATTTTTAGTAAAAAATAAAAAAAATTAAAAAACCCCAAAAATGAATTCTCATCAACCGTAAACGCGACCACTTTTGCGCAAAGCAATCAATAAACGCAGATTGCAATTTTTTTTATCGCAAATATGAGGAAGAATATAAATCGGCCAAAAACGGTGAAAAAAATGTTTTTTTATATTTTTTTTTTGGATTTGTATTTTAGGAAAAAGTAAGAAATTTGGGTTTTTTTGCAAAATTGTCGCTCTTCTTTTGTTTATAGCGGCGATCAGAAATGACGCAGCGGTGATCAAATACCACCAAAAGAAAGCTCTGTTTGTGGGAAAAAAAGGACGCAAATTTCGTTTGGGTACAACGCCGCACGACCGCGCAATTGTCAGTTAAAGCGACGCAGCGCCGAATCGCAAAAAGGGCTCCGGTCCTAAAGCTGGAAATCCTTCCGGGGCTGAAGTGGTTAATGACCAGGCCATTTTTTGCAATACGGCACTGCCTCGCTTTAACTGACAATTGCGCGGGTGTGCGACTCTGTACCCAAACTAAATGGACGTCCTTTTTTCCCACAAATAGAGCTTTCTTTGGTGGTATTTGATCACCTTTGTGGTTTTTATTTTGTGTGCTATAAACAAACAAAGAGCGACAATTCTGAAAAAAAAAAAAAACTTTTTTTTTTACTTTTGCTATAATACATATTCAAAAAATATATAAAAAAAACAAATGTATTCATCAGTTTAGGCCAATATAAATTCTTCTACATATTTTTGGTAAAAAAAATAGCAATAGGTGTATATTGATTGGTTTGCGCAAACGTTATAGCGTCTACGAACTATGGGAATAGATTTATGGATTTTTTATTTATTTATTTTTTTACTAGTAATGGCGTCGATCTGCAATTTTTAGTGGGACTGCGATATTGCGACAGACAGATCGGACACTTTTGACACTTTTGTTTGGCACAATTGACATTATACAGCGATCAGTGCTATAAATAGCCACTGATTACTGTGTAAATGTCACTGACAGGGAAGGGGTTAACACTAGGGGGTGATCAAAGGGTTAACTGTGTTCCCTGGGAAGTGTTTCTAACTGTATGGGGGCTGGGCTGACTGGGGGAGGAGAGAGATCATTGTTCCTTATCACAGGGAACAGACAATCTCTCTCAACTCCCCTGTCAGAATGGGGATCTGATTGTTTACACTAGCAGATCCCCGATCTGCCACTATGGGGTAGCGATTGTGGGTGACCAGCAGACATTGAGTCCACCCCACCTGCTGATTGGCTCCCCCGCTAGCCAGTGAGCATGCGCGCTTACAACACACGGTCCCGCGCCCGCTGTAAAGCTAAGACGATTTGAGCAGGAGAGCTGACCTGGCTGGTCAGCAAGTGGTTAAACACAAAACATTAAAAAATACATTTTCATGTTGAACACTGGAGCACTGAAGATTGGATCTTACATATCATAGCATTTATAAGTAGATTGTAGCCTGTGTGTATTGTATATATTGTAGACCAATATCAACTCCATGAGGATACAATTTGCTTGGCTCTTTACTGTCGATACACCAGCACTCATGCATATTCTTTAGTATTTCTGGTCCTGTATGTGCCTAACCTTGCCAGGGAGATATAAATGCATGTGTTAGAGGCATGAGTTCAGGCTTTAACAGGGGTGAGGATGGCAAGACTGTATGAGGTATTTTTGGCAGATAGGTGTGCCATAATTTAAATATCAATTCATGACAAATGGATGCTAAACTAGAAATCTGGTCTCAGACACTAACACAGTGGCTAAGGTCACTACCTGAGTCTTCTTATTCTTAAAATATATGTCATTTTTTAGCACAGATCCCTGCTTAAATGGTTGTCACTGGAGTAAGATTCCTGATTGGAAGATATCCTTTCTATTTCTATATTAGTGAATGCTATAAGGAGAGGGTGAATCTTCCCACCAGGCAACAGTTAGTCTACAGTAGTAGTAATAATCAACTCACTTATAAGGGTTATTGTTATCTATGGTTGTTATCTATTCCTAGGCTGGAATGGACTGGAAAGGCACATGACAAGTTATCATAACTCATGTTTTAGATGAGGGCAGACTAAACATGAGAAATGTAATTCTAATCTAGTGGTCGATTGCTATCTGTGATAGCCCTTCAATATCAATCAATATATGCAATTGTTTGAAAGGATACAATGTATTCTATATAGGATTACCCAGTGACACCATGGCTTTGTGAATAGGGAAATCATGTAATATTAAAATGATGATGTTTTTATTACTTTCCCACATGCTTTAAAATAGGTTTAGTGGACAGTTCAGTTACTTTTAATCAGTCCCTATGGCACTCCACCAGTCCTCTCAGGAATAAACTATTCTTGCTTCAAACAATTGTTACAGTTTGAATCCAATTGACTCCAGACAAAAGTATTGAGTTAATCAGCATATTAAAGCCAACAGTATAACCATATGTTAATTATGTAAATGATTCGTTTTAATCAGGCAGACCCATGTAAAGTGTTACCAAGAATGCAAATGTATTGAGTTATTAAAAATCTCATTATTATTCCTCTTAGTTCTATGCTTGAATCTATCCATCCAAACAGATAAATTAATAGTTTGATGAAAGATGAAAGAGCTGGAGGGGAAGTCTGTGGGAAACCATCTGTCTTTCCTTGTAGCCCTTCAAGGCCTTTAGAGTTCTGCAAAGATTACATATAAATATTGCTAGACCAGAGACAACAGCCTGATATCAATGTGAATACAAGAACTTGTAGTCAAAGTTTCAGCCAGGGCTGTTGCAGTACTTTTTATCATAAGGCTTTATGCTTCCCATTATGCCAAAAAGAAGGACTCTGTCACTTGTCACTTTAAGTCTTCTGTCAGTGCTTTGTTTCTTCTGCCATCCATTTTGATTCTTATGGCATCCAAAGGAGATGCTCATGAAATTTCAGACTTTATATCTACCTGTTTTTTGTTTCACAATCATATCAGTTTTCCAGACTTGTTACATGTTATCAATTGGTATATTATGTAATTATATCCATTTTTTTATTTTCTAGCGAGCTGCTGTACATTTAGATTCTGAAATGTTTTATTAATTACAATGTGTTGTAGTCAATATGACCATTTTACAGTTAAAGTCTAATGATTTTGTCAGATAAAACCATGAAATAAAAACAATCAGTCACTGGATTGAAAATGATTAGGCACTCCCCTCTAGTTTTACTCCCCATCCAGAATTATTTTTGCTTCTTGTAAATAGTAATGGGAAAACTGTCGGTTGGCAAACCTAGCCTGAAATCTGTAAAGCCTGAACAAAGTTCACAAACCCAGTTGAGGTCTATGGCTTCTTTTTGTAAATATGGTATCTGGAGGATGCTGGGGTGAAGTCAATGACCCCATATGACTGTCATATGGCTGTTTTACCTTGTGACAATTGAGTAATGTAGCTGGATAAAAAAAAAAGTCCTAGGGTTGTTGTAGAATTGTATAAACACTAACACGTGAATATGTTTAAGGTCTAGTCTGATAGCTTTAAAAGGGCCAATAGTAGCTTTGTCTCTTAAGCTGGCCATATACAAATAGTCATTATTTGGTCAAATCAACACCTGTTTTTGACCACAGTGATGAGAAAATCTGAAGGAGAAGGATAGAATTTTTTCTCAAATTAACATATTTCTAAGGGAGGCCATACATAATTAATTTTATTTTCAATCAACCTGTAGGTTGAATGAAAAAATATGAACCAATTCCCCCATCCACACTTTTAATGTGGATGGGGAAATCACTCCCATTGAGCTATTGTATTCTGTCCATGGGGAGCCTTCCCCACCAGCCGAATACAATGATTAGTGTTGACTGCTATTGCCAGCGGCACTGATCATTCAGAAAACACGTGACAGGCTGGTTGTATACAAGTCCATTGATAGATTGACTTGTGTGCAACCAGCTAGCCCATAGATGGATTGAAATTTGGCCAGTCCCTACTTAACCTGCCGAATTTCATTCTTTGTATGGCTGGCTTAGCAGTGCACATGGTTTTTGTTTGGGGAAGTCTATTCATTCCAAAAACAAATTTTAAATGCAAATGGAATTTTGAAGTCGTTTCGATCAACATTTGTCATGTCATCAAATCAACTGAGAATTTTTATATGAACTTTGATACAAATTGTATTACAAATGTTCATTTGAAAAGCTACTAGTGTATGGCCAGCTTTAGTGAAGCTGCAATAGCACAGAAGGTATAATCTTGTACACCCAATTGTCAATAGAGTGGCTACCTATTTAGAACAGCTGTCAAAAGTGAACAAAAAAGACTGATGGCATCAGTCACCTTTGTCCCACAGATTTTTTTATCCCATGACATTTTATGTTTTTTTTTTTTCATTCAGGACTGCTTAGCAAAAGTATAATTCAATACATAAAGCAAGCAATACATCATTGTTTTTCATTATTACTAACCTGTTTGGGAGTCTTGTCTGTAACAACAGAATAGGCAGCTTAGTGAACCCACCTGTGCATTTTTTATATCTACAAAATCCAAAATGCAAATAAGCTGCATGACATTTTCATGTAATTGTTTTTTTTTTTCACTATAATTGCCTGGACTAAGTTACTAAGGTACCTGGTTTAAAATCAAAGGGTACCTTATTACAGTTAGTGGGATAAAACTAAGACAGCGTCTGGTTTGTAAAGTAAGATCATTTCACATATATTAATTATTTTATTGATGCTGTCTATTAAGTCAACACAAATCAGCACTGGAAGGGATTGTTTTCCAATTAATCTATGCAATTATTTGTCTGGTGACAAAATCAACAAGCCTTTTGCATCACCAAGTAAACAAGACAAAAATAAACACACGCTTTATGACATTCATATCTCTGATATAGATAAGACACCAAATATTTGCTAATTCCAATTAAAATTTCACATGGCTCTATATTGTTTCAAAGAAGCAATGATGAATTTTAAAGTATTTTAAAATGTGCAATATTTTTCTGATGTCTTATGTGTGCAGCAACTATACTTTTTTAATACAGTAAATACATTGGTATTTCATACCAATTTTTCAAAAAGCTGCTGTTATTTTATCCAAAAATGGCCACACCTAGATGCTGTATTTACTGTGAACAGCAGTGACCCATTTATATACCGATCACTGTTTTTAAAGGAATTTTGATTTTATTGTAGATGCAAGGATATGGGAATATAGTTTCTGTTTTGCTTTTGGCAATCAGTTTTTGGTTGTAATGTTTCTAGTGCTGATTTGAAATAGAATGCCAACATCCAATTAGTTATTGTTGGCAGCATATACACATGTACTTAAGCCAACTTTTGTATGTGACATTCATATTTACTTCAGTAAACAACACATAGCATATTGTATTTATGTAGTAATGTTTTGAGTTCAAATTATATGCATATAAAACAGTAAAATTCCACATCAGTAAATATCTTGTCATGTGCTACAAAAGTGCATATACTCTTTAAAAAAAAATTGTTTTACAATAGATGTATGTGCTTTAAAGTGGTGATTAGATCTTTAAAACACACTGTGAGCATATAATCAAAGTAACCCAATGTTGCTGATTCAATAAATAAAGTAATGAATCATTTTTAATAAAATAATTGGAATTGTTGAAAAGTATATAAATACATCTTAATATGAGCTTTGAAAGAATTACTCCTTAAGTAAATTATCTACTATTCAAATAGCCAAATATCTCAGTTGGTAAAAATAATAATTTCATTAACCTCATAGACCCAAGAAAGACACTCTTAAATAAATAGATTTTTTGGTCACTAATAATTTTACTGAAATGCTTCATTGTTGAAATAAGAAGTCATTACTGTGTAGAAAAGACGACTGAGTAAATTTAGTTTAGTGAGTTATTGTCACTTGAAGGATATGTCGGTACAGAGTCATTATTCAGAATAATTCTATTCATGCAATGCTGTATCCTTTATTCAAACACAGTTACATTTTTTTCTGTGCAATTGACTTAATTAGTAAAAAGTAAAAACAAAAGCAGCCTTTAGTCTAGTTCTGATCATCCTCTTGATTACCCAGCATAAGATCATGTGCAATGCAGCTGATCAACTAAAGGGTTTATTTTTACAAATGTCATTAGGTTCCATTTATAAAAAATGAATGCATAAAGAATCACATTTAAAAAAAAAAATCAAAATGCTGTATTTTTTAATTCACTCAATGTTTTCTTAAGCAGATCAGCTACATTTATTATGTGCACAATATATTATAACCACAAAAAGCACAGCACCACAAAAAATAAGCGCCAAATACCTATAATCAATATAGTATAAATCTATACATTAACAGACAATAAAACAACATTGCAAATATAAAAGTGCACCAGCTTGCAAATAAAGTGCAAAAATGGCAGTCCACTCTGATGTAGTTCCTTATTCCTCTGTGCAATCTATTAACACACATGTGGTTTCTTGCCAAATGACAGTCCACTGCTGATATATTCTTTTTATTCCCTGTGTACTATATCCACACACACATGCTCTCCATATAAAGTGCCAAATAGTGTTCATCTCTGTGTTCCACCACCTAGTCAAGCTGCCTCTTACCTCATCTGGAGACCCCCATAAAGGTAAGGTCAGCAAAAGCCTTCCCAGATGACTGAGTGTAAACACTCCAGGAGATAATTCACAGACATCAGGATCAGGTTACAACATGTTTCTCACTATCATAGCTATCAAAGCTCAGCCAGGGAGAGATCAAATAAAAAGTACCAGTTTAGTATATCAAATAAGGGACTACTTTATTAAAACAAGAATACTATGTACTCACAAGGAGAGTGCACTCTCCAATCAAATGCACTGAATACAGATGCTTGTTACTCTATATCAGGACATTTCCCTCCTAAGTTGAAACATCTATCCAGTGGAGAAGTTAAAATGGCCACTTGCCAACTTCTGGGCGTGCTGATATCACGTGTCTCTGCCAGCTGACATGTTTCGTCATGTTACACAGTGATTTCTTCGCAGCAAAGGATGAGTTTGGGTAGCTTGGGGTGGGGCCAAAAATGTATGCTGTGAGAGGTAGGGGAGCATGTTAGTGCTTTTTTTTTTTTTTGGGAGGGAGCAGTAGGATTTTTTGCTGAAAGTGGGGGGAGACTATTACTTGGGAAGGGGGGATTTTTCAATCTCCTGTGTTGTGTGTTACACAACTCCTGCACTCTTTTCATGTTGTACTCTTAAACCCTACTATGTATTGCTCACTCCTGACCCAGGTCTCAGCATGGTATGTACACCTACATTTGACACAGACTACAGCATTCTGTGCATTATGTACTCCTGGCCTTTTAACTCTTTGCCTTGCACACTCAAAAAACCCCTGCATTCTTTCTTACTGACTTCTGCCCTATGTACACTAAATTGTACATTACATACTTCTCACTATAAATACAACAAGAATAAGCCAACAAATGCTTACATGTAGCATGTGCAAATTTAACTCAGCACTCCAGCTAAAAACAAAAAGATATTTTAAAAAATAAATTGCAGTATTTTCCCTAAATCCAAAGATTTCCCCATCTGAATTCTTATACTGCTAGATGTCCTTCATCTGATAACTAGCTTCATTCCACCCGCTTTCTTCTAAGCCCATCATAGCATATTACTTTAAAGGGGAAACAGCACAGTGATGGGCTCATCTCTCTGTCACTCTGATTTCTCTTCCTGATTCTGATAAGAATACTCTGATAAGAATACTTCTTGTCAGCCCATTAAAGTAGAACTAAACTCTCCTACTGTTTTCAGCCAAGAAAGCTGCCATATTGGCCTCAGTTTGATCTTCAACTGTCATGATGCTGCACATTAGTTGTAATCAGTTATGACTCCAGCTCTTTGATGGTTTGACAGTTTGGTTGAGAGCACAACCAATGTGACAGTTACATTCCTGCCATGTGCTGCAAATGTAACTTTTTTTAAACTGTTACATCAATGGGTTTGGTTTAGCTTTAACCATTTCCGGACTGCGTTGTGTAGAGTGGCAGCATAACGCAAATTGCTGTCTATTAACAGCAATTTGTGCAGGAGCGACTAGGGGGCGAGTGCACTCTCATGCTCGCCGCACACTCCCTCAGTGTGTTTGTCGGTTGGGCGGACTCAATGTCCGCTGGCGACCCACGATCACTTACTACACAGGAGGAACTGGGAACTGCCAATGTAAACACGGCGATTCTCTGTTCTGACAGGCGGCATGACAGAGATCTACTGATCCCTGTATTCGAGATCAGTTAGATCTCTCATGCCCCTGTCAGCCCAGCCCCATACAGTTATAACACGCCTAGGGAACACAGTTAACCCCTTGATTGCCCCCTGCAGGTTAACCCCTTCCCTGCCAATGACATTTATACAGTAATCAGTGGCTATTTTTAGCTCTGATTACTGTATAAATGTCATTGGTCCCAAAAAAGTGTCAAAAATGTCCAACATATCTGCTGCAATATTGAAGTCCTGAAAAAATCGCAGATTGCCACCATTACTAGTAAAAAAAAAAAAGGAAAAATGCCATAAATGGTTTCTCATGGTTTGTAAATGCAGCAACTTTTGCGCAAACCAATCAATATACGCCGATTGCAAATTTTTTTACCATAGATATGAGAAAGTATATATATCGGCCAAAACTGTTGAATACATTTTTTTTTTGGATATGTATTATAGCAAAAAGTAAAAAATATTGTTTTTTTTTAATCAAATGTGTCGCTTTTTTTTGTTTATAGCGGTGATCAGAAGTGACACAAAGGTGATTGAATGCCACCAAAAGAAAGCTCTATTTGTGGGAAAAAAGGACGTCAATTTTTTTTGGGTACAACATCGCACGACCTCGCAATTGTCAGTTGAAGCGACGCAGTGCCGAATTGCAAAAAGGGCTCTGGTCCTAAAGTGGGAAATCGTTAACTGACAATTGCGCTGTCGTGCGATGTTGTACTGAAACAAAATTTGCGTCCTTTTTTTCTCACAATTTGAGCTTTCTTTTGGTGGTATTTGGTCACCTCTGCATCATTGCTGATCGCCGCTATAAATAAAAAAAGAGCAAAAATTTTGCAAAAAAAACTATTTTTTTTTACTTTTTGCTAAAACGCAAATCCAAAAAAATACATAAAAAACAAATGTATTCATCAGTTTTGGCCAATTTATATTCTTCCTCGTATTTTTGGGAAAAACAATCGCAATCAGCATTTATTGATTGGTTTGTGCAAAAGTTGCCGCATTTTCAATCCATTTATTGGGAATTTGATATTAAGGAGGACATGTCAGACATTTTTGACACTTTTTGGGACCAATGACATTTATACAGCGATCAGAAATTTAAATAACTACTGATTACTGTATAAATGTCATTGGCAGTGAAGGGGTTAACCTGCAGGGGGAAATCTAGTGGTTAACTGTTTTCCCTAGGTGTGTTCTAACTGTGAGGGGCTGGGCTGCCATGGGCATAAGAGATCTAACTGATCTAGTGACAGGGATCAGTAGATCTCTTACATGCCGCCTATCAGAACGGGGAACCGCCATGTTTACTTTGGTGGTTCCCCATTCTTTTCCTCTAGCAGCTCATTGTGGCTCACGCAGAGTGTGGCGGGCACGAGAGTGCCCCCTAGCTGTGCATCCACGAATCACCGTTTATGTACGCCGATTCATGGAATACATCCACACTGCTGCAGTAAAAAGGCAGTGCGCTGTCGTGAAGTGGTTAATTTGTCATTTAATGTGCTTTCAGATCTTATTGCAGAAATAGGGACATCACTACAAGTTTGTATCATATGCATGTTGATTTAAAAGCTGCTTAAACTATTACTTAGTTTATCTATAAGCTTTTCCTTCAAAGCTTGTGTAGGCATGGATTCCTAGTTTTTTTTTTTAATGTATTGGAATATATTTTTACTTTGTTTTTTTTTTAGCCCCTGTGCATCCTCATTTTATTTTGTCTTCATTGACTATTAATTACTTCAAATTGTCATTACTCGCTGAGTGATTGTTAATATTGTTTTCTGAAACAAAAGTGTTTTCATCTAGTTGAAAATATGAAAACCTCTCCTTTTATCAGACATTATTCACGTTCAAGAATTATAGCTATAGTTAAAAAAAATTGCTGAAATCTATATGCAGTTTAGAAAGAAGGTTAAAGGCAATGTAACAGAGACTTTTCATCTCCATTGCCCAAAGCATGTACTGCATTATATGATTGCTGCTTCAAGTATTCTGTGGTGACTAAGATAGAAAGGTATACTTTCTAGAATTAGATTATCTATACTGACAAAACTTCATGATATGCTTTTAGTGGCCTAGGGCAACCATGGAAAAGTAAATGAAGTTTGTTGCTCTGTCCACTGTTTTCTCATTAATAGTAATTCTCCTATATCTTGTTTTTGCAATGACATTTCAGCCTTCTTCTTTGACCTTATCATTAGGACCAGTTAAATATTTTTCCTACTACCCTGAAGTGACTCTTTTTTCTATTTAGTATCTCTAATAGCTCCACAATATCATATTCCAGTCTCCAGAGCATGGTAATACGTTTGCCAGTGGTGCAGCTAGAGTATTCTCCTTTAATAATAAGCATAGATGTTTAGAAAATTAAAAAGTAGAAATATACGTTCTGTCACCATGAGAATGAAATTTGCAGTTTAATGGATGAGCTGTGACCTAAAGATCAAGTGAAAACCTACAGTAACATTGTCATCTTGTACCACGTCTGTCTTGCTTCTAGCTTAAACCTATACAAAGATTTGTTGCCCCTTGAAATGCAAAGTGCTATGCCCTATAATATTATTTGTCAATCGCTAAAATGCAAAACACATCTAAACAAAATGCCAATTTGTGATACATAAATTTGGAGTTAGTTAGTCTAAGTGTAATAGATATGCAAAGTTTAATTAATAAAAAAGCACAGTGGAAACTCACAAATTGGTTGGTAACATAGCGCTTGTCATAATATCTGAAAGAGGACACTGTACGGAACATGTGAATACAGTCCTGGGATCTATGACACATCTGCTGGCTGGGTTATGTAAGGATACCAAAAACCAAGAAACAGAGATGGTCCTTGGAACACAAAGCTGAAAAGAAGTGACATCAGTGTCGAGGGCCAGAACTAGCCGGAAGTGCTGTCATGCCCCTCACAGTCCCTCACTTCTGACTGACACCATGTGGCTCTGCGTTCCATGGACCATCTCTGTTTCCTTGTTGTTGGTATCCCCACATGATCTTGCCAGCGGTGGTGCTATAAATCCCAGGACTTCATTCACATGTTCCCATATAGCCCTCATGGCAATGGGCCATGTTATTAGCTAATGATATATTGTACACCTGAAATAACATGAAACATACCATATATTACAAAATCTTCAAAATGATACCACTTATAACAAAGATACATGACAATTCAAAAGTTACGTCAAAATGTATCAAATAATTTCAATAAGAAAATATTTTCAAATGTCAAATAATAATAATAATAATACAAATATTTATATTATATATATAAATATATATTTATATATATATATATACTGTAGGGACAAGTTGAAAGACACTTTCCCCAAATCCAAATCCACTCCTATAAAAAAGCAGGCAATGTTGGAGTGCACATCCCCACTGTTTACTCTTCATTGGAATGAGGGTGGCTCCCTGATCTAGTTGAAGTTATATAAAATTCCTGTTACCCTTGGTACCCTTTACTGATCTCTGATATCAAATTATGAACAGTCTCTGAATTGCAACTTTGGTAAAAAAAAAAACCTTTGTGAAATGCTCTACCTCTTTGTTCATAGTACAACTAGATTTCTAAAACCTTAATAAAAACTATTGAAAAAGAAAAAGCAGGCAAAGTTACATAGTTACATAATTAGCTTGGTTGAAAAAAGACAGAGATCTAGTTCAAGCAATAGAATAAAGTAAACAAATAGAAAACCTCCGTATACACAACTCAATACACATACTTGAGTGTGAGAAAGGCAAAAAAAAAAAAAACAGTAAAGCATTATTCAATTTGCTCCAGCAAGGAAAAAAATATTCCTTTATGATCCCTCAGGAGGCAATCGGATATTCCCTGGATCAACTACCTCTGATGTTACTACCTATACATGTCAATATTCAGTTATATTTTGTGCATTTAGGAATGCGTTCAGCTCTTTTTTTAAAAACTACAGCAATTATTAAAGGGAGTCTATTGCACATTTTCATAACTTCTACTGTGAAGAAACCGTTCCATATGAAGAGGTTAAACCTCTTCTCCAGATGTAAAGAGTACCCCCTTGTCCTCTGTAAGGACATGAAAGTAAATAACTCAACACCAAGTCCACTATATGGGCCACTTATATATTTTTATATGTATACATGGTGATGATATCCCAGGCTCGATAACTTTTAAAGATATAACTTTAGGCACTGTATAATAACCAATGCAAAGCATGTCAGGTCCTCGCCCCATTTAAACATATCCCATCAAACTATTTGTTTGAGTTTCACCTTGGGGTGCAGGCTGGATGCATACAAAAAAAAAAAGAAAAGAAAGAAAAGCGCCCTTGTATATATTTATACATTATACATGGTGATCATATCCTTCCTATAATCACCTATTGAATAAATTAAGTTCAATTAATCTTTCCTCATAGCTGAGCTCCCCCCTTCCTCTTATTAGTTTTGTTGTCTTTCTCTGCACTTTCTCCAATATCCTTTTTGTGAACTGATGCCCAAAACTTAACTGCAGATTTCAGATGAGGTCTTACTAATGGCTGTACAGGGGAAAATGATGTCTCTACCTCTGGAGTCTATAGCTCTTTTAATACAAGAAATTATTTTGCTATCTTTAGAAACTGCAACTTGGCATTGCATGATATTATTAAGTCTATGATCACCAGAACATCCAGATCCTTCTTGACCATTGACTCGGCTAGCTGTTCTCCTTCTACAATGTATGATTAATGCATGTTATTTAGCCCCCAAGCACATAACTTTACATTTATCAGCATTAAACATTATTTGCACATACAGTCATTGCCCAAATAAATAATTCATTGAGGTCAGCTTGTAAGTTGGAGACATCCAGTAAGGACGTTGGTGAAAGTTGATTAAAGTGATTGCAAAACAACCCATTAAGGATAAAACAGAAATAAAAGGCAAAAAATGTTTGTATAGATATAAAAAAAACATTATAAATAACCTTTTCTCCTTTTTTAAAAGTGAGTACCTTCCCTCTGTTCTCAGCTGCATTAGAGCTTGTGGGAGGAGAAGCAACAGCACACTGATCATCCCAGTGAAAGGCTTGCAGGGGGGTGTGCCAGGAAGAGTCTGATCATTGAAAGAGAGTAGGCTGAGTTCCCAGAATAGCTAGAGAATTGACCACAGTGTGCTGTTCTGCTTGGTGTGGTCAGTTTTACTAAGAAAGCAGAGGGACTGACAGGAACACCAGGGATTTTACACAAAGGAAGCAATACAAAAAAACAGGATATTTTTCCATACAAATACATGGTACAGCAGAATATATAGAATCATAAAAAATAATCTACAACATCTATCATATAATCAACAATATCTGCTATAACAAATAACAAAGCATAACAATAAGAGTTTATATAGTGCTGTGATTCTTCAATATTGCAAAGATTTCTTTAACCACTTCCTGACCGCCGTATGCAAAATGACGGCCGGGAAGTGGCTCAGTTATCCTGACTGGACGTCATACGATGTCCTCAGGATAACAAGCCGCCGCGCGCCCGGGGGGGCGCGCATCGCGGCGATCGGTGGTGTGGGAGGTCAGTCTGACCCCCCGCAATACCGATCTTGGTAAAGCACTTTGGTCCGAAGCACTTTACCATGTGACCAGCCATGACCAATCACGGCTGGTCACAGTGTAATACAGGAAAGCCGTTTATCGAACTTTATTTGAAAACTTGTAAGGGACAGATTATTGTTCTAAAATCATATCAAACTGCTATAGGGAGAGGTTCCTGCTGGTATTGTAAGGGACAGATTATTGTTCTAAAATCATGTCAAACTGCTATAGGGAGAGGTTCCTGCTGTTGCTGTAAGGGACAGATTATTGTTCCAAAAACATCTCCTATTTCTATAGGGTCAGGTTCCTGCTGTTGCTGTAAGGGACAGATTATTGTTATTTCCCTATCCCCATTTCTTTGTAGGGCACTTGTCCTACTCTTACCCCCACTTTTCTTCCTTTTGCAGCCCTCTAGCACTTTCCAGGACTTTTTTACAGCCATTTTTGTGCCCAAAAGTTCGGGTCCCCATTGATTTCAGTGGGGTTTGGGGTCCGGGGTCAAGTTCGGACCGAACCTGAACTTTTCCACGAAAACCCGAACCCGAACATCCAGGTGTCCGCTCAACTTTCTGATGTTTTACTCTAAATGTGAACATTACTGCCTTTGTCAGCTGGGTCTCTAGAGATATTGATCACTGTTTGGAGACAAGTACAAAAAAGGTAATATGTCTCATGTTGAAACTAATACTTTTTAGAACTCTCTCCATTTGTAAGTCAATTGATATTAAACCAGCTGACATGGGCAGCAATGTTTACGATTACATTTTACAGGAAGACTATAATGCCTTCTTATTATGACTCCATGATTTTCTGCCATTATTTCCAATTGGAGGGGTGTGCTTTGTCCTACATAAACCTGTACTTGGAGCTGGGAGAGGACATATTAAGCAGTGATGATTTGTTGATGTACCTGCATCACATGTTACTGTGGCACAGGTACATGGATGATATCCTGTTTTTGTATGTGTGTTTTTTCCACACGGTCAAAGGAGGTACACATTACACTTTACCATTACTTTTATCTTTAAAACTTCAACTTTCTTAGATATAATTATTACAAAAGAAGAGATGGTTCCATTTCAACCTCTTTGTATTATATACCTGCAGCAAGTTCTTACTTTCTAATATTTTTAACATCCAATCTTATTAACCACTTGCCGACCATGTAATGTAATTACATGGCCGCAAGGTGGTTCCATTATTCCAGGAGGTCGTACTATAACGTCCTCCCAGAACCGGTCTCCCACGCGCCCCCTGGGGAACGCACCCTGAAGCATCTGTGACCGCCGGGTCCGTGAGACCCGGCACATCACGGTAAATGGCCACACGCAGCGGCCCTTTACCACATGATCGCTCCGTCAAATGATGGAGCGATCAGATGTAAACAAGCCAGCGGATATCCAGCTTGTCTCTCCCCTATCCACACCGATCAGTGCAGTGTGAGAGGAGAGGGGGAGAGATTAGAAGCAGCGGTGCTGTGGGCAGGATCTGAAGTGCCCACAGCACTGCTATGTGCCAGTCTGAACCCCCCATCCATGCTCACCCATCCAGCCTCATCCGTCACCCATGCGTCCGTGATCACCCATCCGCGCTCACCCATGCATCCGTGTTTACCCATCCGTGTTCACCCATGCATCCGTGTTCACCCATCCAGCCATGCTCACCCATGCATCCATGTTCACCCATCCAGCCATGCTCACCCATGTATCCGTGCTCACCCATCCAGCCATGCTCACCCATCCATCCTCATTGGTGTTCACCCATCCATCCATGTTCACCCATGCATCCATGCTCACCCATGCAGCCATGCTCACCCATGCATTCATGCTCAACCATCCAGCCGTGCACACCCATGCATCTGTGCTCACCCATGCAGCCTCACCTGTGCTCACCCATGCATCCGTGTTCACCCATGCATCCGTGCTCACCCATGCATCTGTGCTCACCCATGCATCCATGCTCACCCATGCATCCATGCTCCGCCATCCATCTGTGCTCACCCATGCATCCATACTCTGCCCTCCATCTGTGCTCACCCATACATCTGTGCTCACTCATCCATCTGTGCTCACCCATGCATCCGTGCTCAGCCATGCATCCGTGCTCACCCATGCATTCGTGCTCACCCATGCATGTGTGCTAAACCCATGCATCCGGGCTCAGCCATCCATTTGTGCTCATCCATGCATCTGTGCTCACCCATCCATGCATGCTCACCCATGTATCCATGCTCACCCATGCATCCATGCTCCCCCATGCATTTGTGCTCACCCATGCATTCATCTATCATTCCTTCTATCCGTGGTCAGCCATCCCCATCCACGCTCAGCCATCCATCCATGCTCAGTCATCCCCATCCACTACTCATCCACCCCATCCGTGCTCATTTATGCCTCATTCATGCTCATCCATACCACATCAGTTCTCATCCGTGACACATCCATGCCACTACAGTGCCCATCCATGCCACTACAGCACCCATCAGTGCCACTACAGTGCCTCACAATAGTGTAATAAGTAGTCAAATTAGATTTGAAATATATGCCCCTAGAAAGCCTGATGGTGCTCCCTGCATGTTGGGCCTCTGTATGTGGCCAGGCTGTGTAAAAGTGACATATGTGACATATTTTGGGGTGTAATTTTTGCTGTGTGTTAGAAATATTTTATAAATGGACAACTTTGTGTAAAAAAAATGTGTTTTCATTTTCTTCCCACATTTTTCAAAAACTTGTGGGAAAAAATGACATGTTCAAAAGACTCATTATGCCTCGTAGAATATACATTGGGGTGTTTGCTTTGCAAAATGGGGCCATTTTTTTGGGTGTTTCCATTGTCCTGGTGCTCCAGGACCTTCAAAAGTGCAAGAGGTAGTCAGGAAATTATGTGTAATTTATGTCCCTAGAATGCCTGATGGCGCTCCCTGCATGTTGGGCATTTGTATGTGGCCAGGCTGTGTAAAAGTCTCACACATCGGGTATCGACATACTCAGGAGGAATAGTAGAATGTGTTTTGGGGTATAATTTGTGGTGTGCATATGCTGGGTGTGAGAAATAATTTGTTAATATGACATTTTTGTGAAAAAAAACGGAAAAAAAAATCTTCATTTTGCAAAGAATTGTGGGAAAAAATTACAACTTCAAAAAACTCACAGTGCCTCTTACTAAATACTTTGGAATGTCTACTAAGGGGTCATTTGGGGGGTATTTGTACTTTCCTGGCTTGTTAGGATCCCAAGAAATGAGATAAGCCATTAGTACATCAGGTGTGATCAGTTTTCAGTGATTGGCACCATAGCTTGTAGACTCTATAACTTTCACAACGACCAAATAATATACACTAATTTGAGTTATTTTTACCAAAGATATGTAGCAGTATAAATTTTGGCCAACATTTATAAAGAAAAATTACTAATTTGCAAAATTTTATAACCGAAACAAAGAAAAATGCATTTTTTTACAAAATGTTCGGTCTTTTTCCATTTATAGCACAAACAATAAACCCCCCCCCCAAAAAAAGAAAACTAGTTGCATAGAAAAGGGACAAACATTTCATATGGGTACAGTGTAGTATGACTGAGTAATTGTCATTCAAAATGTGAGAGCACTGAAAGCTGAAAATTGGTCTGGTTAGGAAGGGGGTTTAAGTGCCCAGTGGTCAAGTGGTTAAGAAGTATCCTCATTGATCAATATCTAGGAGAATCTGAAATTGATCAAAAAGACCACGTTTTTGAATAAAAGCAAACAAACTTTGTATAGGATTCCATGAAAGACGTTATCAACATAATAATTTAAGGAAAGCCTACCATAAAGCATCTCAAACATAGAAACACAATTCTTGCCCAGCATTGTCACTGGTTTAACCACTTCAATACCAGGCACTTAGAACACTTCCCGCCCAGACCAATTTTCAGCTTTCAGTGCTGTTGCGCTTTGAATGAGAATTACGCAGTTGTGCGACGCTGCACCCAAACAAAACTTTTATAATTTTGTTCCCATAAATAGAGCTTTCTTTTGGTGGTATTTGATCACCCCTGCAGTTCTTTTTTTTGCACTACAAATAAAAAAAGACTGAACATATTGAAAAAAAAATGTCTGTTTCTGTCACCAAACTTTGTATAAGTACATTTTCTCCTTCGCTGATGGGCATTGATGTGGCTACACTGATGGGCACTGATGAGGCTACACTGATGGGCACTGATGAGGCAGTACAGATTGGCTCTGATGAGGTGGCACTGATAAAGTTGCACTGATGATGGGGCACATATATGCAGCACTGATGGGCACCGATAGGTGTCACTGATAAGCAACACTGACGGGCACTGATAGGTGGCACTGATATGCGGCACTGATGGGCACTCATAGGTAGCACTGATAGGTGGCACTGGGCACTGACAGGTGACACTGCTGGACACTGATAGATGGCACAGGTGGGCACTGATAGGTGGCACAGGTGGGCACTGGTAGGCACTGGTGTATATAGCACTGTTAGGGATGGCACTGGCAGGCATCAGTAGCCGACCTAAGCAGAGGAAAAGGCGATAAATGGCTCTTCCTATTTACACTATGATCAACCGTAGTTGGTCACAGCTGATCACATGGTAAAAGGCTTCCGATGGAAGCCTTTTACCTTGGTCGGTAATGCGGTGGGTCAGACTGACCCACGGCACCACCAATCGCTGTGATCGTGGGTTATCCTGATCACGTTATATGATGTCCAGTCAGGATAACAAACACCCTGTCCGGCCATCATTTGTTAATAGGCTGGGTGGGAAGTGGTTAAAAAAGACGCAGTGATTTCCAAATTTACACCTCTGCCATCAATTACATATAGAAGGCTGATTTCTTAGTACACAACCTTTTTCAAAGCAATGCCCCACAAAGCTGGAACAAGTTATAATCCTTTCCTACTCTACCTAGAGTATCTAGAAAAAGTTTTTGACTTTACATGCACTTTAATATTGTAAATGGGATTGTGAACTATAAGAATATTACAACGCTGTGGCAGCAACACACTCAAACTCACAATATTATAAAAGGAATGCATGGTATAATTCTCAAACTTTAGCAGTAATACTGTTAGGCATACATTGATGCTGAAAAGATACTGATGAACACTAACAGAGTCTGCCAGTGATGCTACATACCTGTCCATGAACTGTCCTACAATAAGGCAAAAACCAGGAGTTCTCCCTACTGACCATACTGACCCTACTGATGGTGCAAAAAACATTTAGTGAAGCCACTATGCGGTCTAGATTGGCAATATATAGATGACTGCCTCCATCAATTCAGATAACAATAGTCATATAAATATCTAATATGTTTGTATTTGCCATATACCTGTAAAGTATGTCATTAAAAAGATAAGGTACTAAATTCTCCCAAAAAATTACAATCCAAGCAGAGGGCAGTATATGTAGTGAATGACCGTAGAGTACAGAATAGCAACTGTCTTTGAGGGAATTTATGAATAGCTGCTTTTTTTTTAACAGGATAAGAACACGACTGTGGTGTTGGCTATATTGTTAGCTTATTTAGTGAAATTGTGAAATTAAACATAAAAGAGGATTGAACAGCTAAACTTGACTGCAGACACGGGATGGTGGTTAAGTTATACACTTATTAATAGACTGCTGACAAATCGTTTACCATGAAAAGATGTACCGGCATGCATATCTGTACCATATAACCTGATTGTGTATGTCTGCAGAATCAACAGACAACCACATTATCTCTTTGATCTCTAGCAACTTCAACTGTCCAGATGAAGCACCATGTAGTGTATATGATTACTATGTACAGTATCTCACAAAACTGAATACACCCCTCACATTTTTGTAAATATTTTATATCTTTTCATGTGACAACACTGAAGAAATTACACTTTGCTACAATGTAAAGTAGTGAGTGTACAGTTTATATAACAGTGTAAATTTGCTGTCCCCTCAAAATATCTCAACACACAGCCATTAATGTCTAAACCGCTGGCAACAAAAGTGAGTACACCCCTAAATGAAAATATCCAAATTGGACCCAATCAGCCATTTTCCCTCCCCGGTGTCATGTGACTCGTTAGTGTTACAAGGTCTTAGGTGTGAATGGGGAGTAGGTGTGTTAAATTTGGTGTTATCGCTCTCATTCTCTCATACTACTCACTGGAAGTTAAACATGGCACCTCATGGCAAATAACTCTCTAAGGATCTAAACAAAATAATTACTGCTCTAAAAGACCCTGAAACTGAGCTGGAGCATGGTGGCCAAGAACATACAGTGGCCATGGTCGACCAAAGAAGTTGAGTGCACGTATTCAGTGTCATATCCAGAAATTGTCTTTGGGAAATAGACGTATGAGTGCTGCCAGAGTTGCTGCAGAGGATGAAGGGATGGGGGGTCAGCCTGTCAGTGCTCAGACCATATGCCGCACACTGCATCAAATTGGTCTGCATGGCTGTGGTCCCAGAAGGAAACCTCTTCTAAAGATGATGCACAAGAAAGCCCGCAAACAGTTTGCTGAAGACAAGCAGCCTAAGGACATGGATTACTGGAACCATGTCCTGTGGTCTGATGAGACCAATATAAACTTATTTGGTTCAGATGGTGTCAAGCATGTGTGTCAACAACCAGGTGAAGAGTACAAAGACAAGTGGGTCTTGCCTACAGTCAAGCATGGTGGTGGGAGTGTCATGGTCTGGGGCTGCATGAGTGTTGCCGGCACTGAGGAACTACAGTTCATTGATTGAACCATGAGTGACAACATGTACTGTGACATGCTGAAGCAGAGCATGATCCCCTCCCTTCGGAGACTGGGCCACAGGGCAGTATTCCAACATAATAATGACCCAAAACACACCTCCAAGATGACCACTGCCTTACTAAAGAGTCTGAGGGTAAAGGTGATGGACTGGCCAAGCATGTCTCCAGACCTAAACCCTAATGACCTTTTGTGAGGCATCCTCAAATGGAAGGTGGAGGAGCGCAAGATCTCTAATATTCACCAGCTCAATAATGTCCTCATGGAGTGGAAGAGGACTCGAATGGCAACCTGTGAAGCTCTGGTGAACTCCATGCCCGAAAGGGTTAAGGCAGTACCAGAAAATAATGGTGGCCACACAAAATATTGACACTTTAGGCCCAATTTGGACATTTTAACTTAGGGGTGTACTCACTTTTGTTGCCAGCAGTTTAGACATTAATGGCTGTGTGTTGAGTTATTTTGAGGGGACAGGAAATTTATACTGCTATACAAGCTGTACACTCACTACTTTACATTGTAGTAAAGTGTAATTTCTCCAGTGTTGTCACATGAAAGGATATAATAAAATATTTACAAAAATGTGAGGGTTGTACTCACTTTTGTGAGATACTGTATTTTGCTTCTAAAAAATAATAATACTTTGTTATGCCTTCGGGCAACTGTCATCAAACAATTTTCAATCTTCTAATTTTGCCCAGACGGGAAATAAAATACTGCAAACAATTGAACAAGCTCAGCTAGATTGTAAGCTTTTTATCGTAATTTAACAGACTTTATGGAATGGGTGTATGTATTGTGTATTATAAGGTAATTTATTTTTCATTAACATTATTGCAATTTTGATATCTGCTGTAATATGGAAATGTATGGTCTGCAGAAAGGTAAATATGTTCTTGTGAATATAACATGCAGTTATGCTTCATGCTAATGCTAATTCATGCTTCTTAGATGTAAGGTGCTTATACAGGACTCAGCTTTGATAAACATGTGATTTATTTTTTTTTTCTATTTGATCCAGTGTGCATTTTACAAAGTTATGGCTCCACATTATTTAGGCATGAAATGTAAGGCGCTTTTACAGCCCAAAGCAGTAAACTACTGCATTCTCTACAATTAGAAGTTACATGTTTCTAATGTTCAGACAGAATACATTAAGCACATTACTGAAACAAAGAAGGCAAGAGCATCTGTTATAACACTGCACATTTTGCTTTAAGCAATATTACATGACTTTTTGTATCTTTTTTTTTTGTAGATTCTCATTTCAAATAAATGACTGCTTTTGATCAGTCTAACTAGGAACTACAGTGAGTCTGATTTTCTAAAAGTGAGCTCACATGGTGAAAGAGATGAGTTAACTTTTCGCCTATGGCAAAAAAGAAATGTCAAGAATTGCTGTGGTCAGTGGATACTCTATCTTTTTTTAAAAACAATGGGGCTAATTGACTACAGGAGTAAACATTTCACTTAGCTAGTGAATAGAGTGAAGCTGTGCTAACCTCAATCATCCAATAATGTTCAAATGAAAATCCTGTTTTATCCACATTTTCCTTGCACATGACTGGGTATTCTTTGCAATGCAAATTTTCACTTAGCTTAACCACTCCCTGGGCAAAAGTGGTTATACAAGGATCATGGCTGCAGCTGTTCTTTTTTCCTGTAAAGGTGATCCGAGCAGCTTCACACTTTTACAGGGCATAGAATGGGGTCGCCCTCCCCTGCCACCTTGCTCTACACTCAGTTGGGCTGGCTGCAGACAGAGGAGAGGAAGGAACATCCATTCCTTCCCCTCCTCTGTGATGAATGAAGCAAGGTGTATTACATGACTTCCTGTTTTAAGTTGATAGTTTGTCAAGCTAACATCTAATCATACAAATATCAGTTTGGTCAGATGCTTTTAAGGGCAGAGGAGAGATCAGGGGTCTTCCAATAAAGAGTACCTGTCACTGCCCATGCTATCACAAGGGATGTTGTTCACCCCTTGTGATAGCAATAACGTGAATCCAAAAAAATAAATAAAATAAAACAAAATAAAATAAAGTAACAGTGTAAAAAAATGAAATAAAAAAAACATTTTTTTTAAAGCGCCCCTGTCCCCTGTGTTCATGCACAAAAGAGGATGTGCACATACTGTAGCAATGACACACTTGTAAGCATAAATAAGGTATTGTAATTAGGAAACATTCATTAATTCATTATCATAAAAATTGCAAATAAAAAATGCCAAAATGTTATTCAAGTCTAATACCCCAAGGTTCCTTCTCCTGTGAGAGAAGGGGAAGTAAGCTCAGAAAAAGATCTAAGTATAGTGTAAACTATCTTATACTAATATTGGCCATTTACGGCTCAAATGTTGTCCTAAATTGGACTAAATTCAACAAACTTCGACCTGAAAATCGAAGAAGCTGGACAAAGAAATTCTTGGCTGAATAGTGATTACAGTCAATGATATGCAGTCACTGCTTGGGCAGCCTGACAGCTGTGGAAGGAGCAGCTGCCAGAATACAAAAGGCAGCAGGGGAGAATCCGCCATTCACTCAGGTTAGCATGGATGAGGGATCATATAAATGTATCTCATTCAGCTGAATGACAGAAATCTTGTTGTGAATGGCTAGCTTTAGTGTTAAATCCTATCCTGTAAGCTTAAAACTGACTAAATAACATTTTATAGCTAAATGAAAGAGTCTTTATTGGCCACTAAGGGTGCTTGCATTGCGATGATGATTGATGATGGGTGGAGCTTAGTTTTGTTTTGTCTAACTTAGCCTATAATTTTAATTCATAGTAAGAAAATACAGGACCAGAATGGCTACTAAAGATTATAGGGCTACTTGGCACCTATCTAAAAAATAAAGTTTTGAAAGTATGAAACATGTCACTGGAGTATTTGAGTATTTGACATAAGTGAATTGTATAGACAGGATTTAGAATTAGGAGTCTGTGTGCATCTATTTAAGAATATGGTATTCCTGCTAGCTAGTGAATCAGAACATTTAGGCGAACATGATTTTATTGTATTTCAGAAGATAGAAACATAAAAGAGTGGTGGCAGAAAAAAGACCACATGGGCTATAACGTCTGCCCTATAGGATATATATATATATATATATATATATATATATATATATATATATAAATAATCAATCCGGGGATTGCTGCACTCATAGGTTTATTCAAGAATATACAAAAAGTATACAAAAAATATATACAGAAAGTTCCAAATGTCCAACAGTTTCGGGTTAGTGACAAAACGTTAACGCCCTTCAACAGGTAGGAACCATTACATATCACATACTATTCATTTAATCGCTTATATATACTTCATCTCACATCAGGGAACAATTAAACAATCAATTATGTTAATAACATGATAGTTTCTTCCGTCTTTCTTAACCGTTTAATCATCAAAAGATGTTTCACAGGTTGGATCAATCACCCACAGACATGAAGAGGGATCCATAGATCTAACAATCGCATAGTGAAAGAGAAAAACATCAATCTAATAATTTTCCAAAAAGATATTATAACAGAAAAAAAGGAAATAAGTAGAGGAGATAAAATAAAACAGATGGAAAGACAAAGTATGCATGAAAATATTATCAGATATATTAAAAGATCAAATAATATATAATAAATTATAATATATATAATCAGTCTTAATCGGTAATATTTATAAGAACAAATGTAGATCAAAGTCTCTGTTTAACCCCTTAGGCGACAAAGTGCCCAAACGGTCAATCCAGTAGACCTCACGTCTTTTCAGCTTCAATTCTCTGTTACCCCCATATCTATCGGGTAAAATTGCCTCAATAACCATATATCGCAACTGGGATACAGTGTGTCTCATCTCCACAAAATGTCTTGCCAATGGTATGTAAGTTAATTTATCACGTATGGCATATTTGTGCCTAGCTATTCTATCCTTGACCTTCTGTGTGGTCTCCCCAATATAGAGAAGGCCACACGGACATTTAATCATATATACCACAAATGAGGATTGACATGTATGGTACCCCTTGATGTCAATATTCCGACCATTGTGGGGATGATTAAATGATTTACCCTTAATCATCGCACTACACTGGGTGCATGCGAGACAAGGGTATGAGCCATGGTTCGGCTGTCTTAAAAAAGTCCTGGTATTGGTAGCGCCTGGTTTTACTATATCTGATCAAACAATTTTATTATAAATGGTACGGCCCCTCCGATAAGAGGGCATAGGTGCACTTTGAAATTCCCTAATCTGGGGGCAATTATCCCTTAATATAGACCAATGCTGTTTTATAATTCTAAAGATACGATTTGAATGAGCATGATATTGCGTGACAAAAGGAATTTTCTGGGTGCTAACATTTCTCTTCCCAACCTTCATTGGCAATTCACCCCTAATCTGTCTCACTGTTTGTCTAGGGTAACCCCTCCTAATTAATTTATCCTCCATTAGATTAAGGCGCTGCGCCCTCTGTTTAGAATCACTGACAATTCTTTTTACTCATGATAACTGGCTTTTAGGAATAGACCTAAAGACATTAGGTGGATGGAAACTAGTATAGTGAAGAAGTTGATTTCGATCAGTCGGTTTAACATATAGGTCACTTGTCAGCTCACCCCCACTGATGGAAACACGTACATCCAGAAATGGTATGGTCTCAGTACTATAATTAATATTAAATTCCAAACCCGGAATCAACAGATTAAGGTACTGATTAAAAAGTAAAAGGGTATCAATGTCGCCCCCCACAATATGAACACATCATCCAAAATAGCACCCAGCATTTACAATGCTCCAAAAATAATACATTATCATAAATAAACCCATTTTCAATCATATTCATGAATGCGTTCGCATAGGGGGGGACGACATTAGAACCCATAGATGCACCCTTCAGTTGTCTATAGTGCATCTCTTTATACAAAAAATTTTCCTCCAAAACAATCTGTAAAAGATTTACCAAAAATTCAATTTCTGCTGTGGTATAGCATTTAGAATTATCCCACATGTGGTGACAGGCTTCAATTCCTAATTTATGAGGTATAATGGTGTATAGACTAGAAATATCCCATGTCACCAGAATAGCACCCGCCGGCACCTCTAAATCATGCATTTTTATCAGAAAGTCACTTGTATCTTTTATATATGATCGTGTATAAGTGATCAAAGGTGTGATCGTTTTGTCAAGAAATTTAGACAGAGGTGCCGTAACAGATTGCATACTGGAGACAATTAGGCCACCTGCACACCTGGTAATTATATATATATATATATATATATATAT
>BLSH010184297.1:485244-514917 GCA_018402905.1 Glandirana rugosa
GGGAAAAGAAATAAAAGAGAGGCGCAGTAGGGAGAGAAGGCACAGAGAAGGGGGTCAGATCTCCCCTCCCCCAGCCATAACGGACCACCAGGGTAGACCGGGACCAGATATGCCGGTGACTCGACCACGGATAACTCCCACGTCCCAAGAGAGTGCTTTCGTGAGTCGACCTTATGTTGTCCGTCGCTTATCTTACCACTTTTTTTTCCCTCTTCTCCGCCGGGATGTTCTTGGACCGTCGGATGTCTTTTACGGATTTCTGTTCTGTTTTCAACGGGGCAGTTGTCGTCGGCACTGTCCTGATCTATGGTTGACTGGGCCAGGCTCCGCCTGTCAGACCCACTGTTTTTCTGCGCCTTCGTCTGAGACGGTTGCCCCCCCTTGGCTGGCGATCCCGTGGGGGTATGGGAGAATTTTTCTAACTTGGCTGCTGTTGACGGGGCAACTTTTGTCTTGTCTTTAGGCATTTTCTGTAGGCTGCCAGGTTCTTGTAGGGCCGCCTCTTCTCCCTTTTTTTTCACCATTCTATTCGCTGCCTGTTGTATTCCAGCTGAGTGCTTTCGTGAGAGAACCCTGCACCCTCAATAGGCACCAGCTCAGTGGCCGTATAGACCAGGGCCAGATGGGACCACCAGGCAATACCGACCCCCTCCCCTCTAGACTGGGGGAAGAGACACGGAAGAGAGGGATGACGCGGAGAGAAAATAAAGAAAAGGGAAACCAAAGGGGGAAAGGAGGCTCCACACCACCTGGCCCGGAGGCACTAATCAAGCCCCTAACATGTGTTATACAGCCAGGGGTTGCCTACCCAGGGCCAGGCTCTAAGAAGAGGAGAGAGAGGAACTCGATCAAGGGGATACAAACCACCCAACTCCTGATAGTGCTCCACCTCCCTTCACCTGTCTCCTTGCTGGGCCTCTTAGTGCCCCTGCCTTATACAAACCCCAAGAGTACTACTGATTTTTTGGGATTGTCTACCACCAAGGTATACCCTATTGCTCTGGCTCATATAGGGTTCAGTTATACCTGTGTAATACAGTGTTCTTGTGGGTTAACTTGGTGCGAGCAGTAAATGGTGAGACTCGTGTGGGTTTAAAGGCTTCTGGATGTTTAAGGCGGATGTTTAAGCAGTCCTTGAAGGTACAGGGAACAGTTCCATAAACACACAGTTTTAGATGTTACCAACAGTAAAGAGTTTCTCCCCCCTCTCCCTCCCACTATTTATACTAAAGTTCATACGGCATTAAGCAGCTGCTAATGCAAACACTTTTAAACCATGGTTGTAATCTTGCCTCTTATGTTGCCGTGTGTCCTGCCAGTCTCTGTGGAGAGGAGGGGGGGTCTCAGGCAGCCTCAGCTCTGGGTTGTTGCATATGCATGAGTGGCCTTTTCCCCCTCTCTCTCCCTCCTCCCTCCTCCCCTTTACCTCACCGCCTCGTCCGTATGCGGGCTGCCAGCCACTGCTAGCTCCTGGGATGCTGGATGGCTTGTCCGGATGCTCCCCGTCAGACTGACCCCCGTCGCTCTCCGCTCTCCCGCACCTCCGGCACTGCCATGGGCCGCCCGTTCAAGCGAGCAAAAGCCGCCTCTCTCCCCGCCTCTTGGCGTCGACTGGGGCTACGGAGCTGCGCTGTCAGGATACCATGGAGCCCAGGACGGGAGCTGCCGCACACACGTCCACTCACTCACTCAGACATCCGGTCACGCCCCGACACAAAAGCTTTAAGTTTGAGTAAATGAACGTTTACTGCTATGACTTAAATAAAGTGTGCAATCAAAAGTCATGCCAATAGCAAACATATCCACAATGGTAGTATACATAATATAAAACAAGCTTAGAATTGGGGTATGAAGGGTACATACAATCAAAGGGGTGTATCAGTAGAGTTTTTTTCAATACTTACCAAGCATGTATTATTTGTGTCAACATAATCTAAAATTAATTTAAACATTCTATGATTTTTCTACAATGATAAACTCATTCTGACAATTATAATTGCCTGGCAATTGCTGATCCTGAAAAAAATTCATTGTAATTGAAATCAGAGTAAAGTCAGGAATTTTGAAGTGCATCTTTGCTTCATGTGGACTCAAAGTTTTGAAAAAACATACCAGCATGATGACCAGGAAGCTAACATTTTCAGAAGAAGGCCAGCAATAGAAACCATAATATTTCTCTCAGCACAGACTTCCTTTAAAGTGACTAAAAAAATCTAGCCTGCAAAAAAAACTGATAATACCTACCAGCCCTGCCATGTATGACTCCAGCCTTTGCTCTTTTGTAGAACTATGCCAATCAAAGAATCTACAGCATCTAATACTGTTGGATGTGTCTCACAACTGTGCCACCAGCTGCATCCTGTGGTCCCACAGGCTATATTGCAGACAGTTGCAAAGAGATCCCTTTGCACAACCAATGCTTGGGGCTCCCCCATTTAACTACAACCCAAGTAAAAAGATGTATACAATATATATTGATTGACAGATATATAGAAGAGTGTTCAAGTTTATGTGGCAGTGGGACACATCTCATCGCCCATCTGATTTTGACTGGCATCTTGTAAAAATGGACTCCTAAATACCAGTGGGCACTTGTACTGCTGTGCTGTCTGCACAAATGGTATGTATATCCATGGCTACAATTCTGCAGGGACTCAGTACTGATATTACAGCTAGTGGGTGGAATCACAACAAAAAATTAAGGGCACAATTATCTGCCATACCCTGAAGATTTACATGCTGAACATTCTTTGGCTGGTATAGCTTTCCAGCAGAACACAGATATAAGTCATCGGGGACAGGGCTTTACTCTTTATTTTTCTCCTGAATGACAACTGAAAACATTAACATAGCAGCATTTGACAGTATGATTTTAAGATTAATGGTTTTGTACAACAGTCTAAGGATTCATATTGTGGCAATTTACTCTTTTCAATTCATCAATTCATCTTTCCTTGGATAAAGGTACATTCTCACTTAAGAGGGATGCACAAACAGACTTCAAACAGTATTTTTCAAATTAACATGCAGCTTTATTTATAAAGTAATTAGAGAAATGAACAAAATAAACAATGTATATATATATATATATATATATATATATATATATATATATATACAATACCTCACAAAAGTGAGTACATCCCTCACATTTTTGTAAATATTTTATTATATCTTTTCATGTAACAACACTGAAGAAATGACACTTTGCTACAATGTAAAGTAGTAAGTGTTCAGCTTGTATAACAGTGTAAATTTGCTGTCCCCTCAAAATAACTCAACACACAGCCATTAATGTCTAAACCACTGGCAACAAAAGTGAGTACACCCCTAAGTGAAAATGTCCAAATTGGGTCCAACGAGTTATTATTTTGTGTGGCCACCATTATTTTCCAACACTGCCTTAACCCTCTTGTGCATGGAGTTCACCAGAGCTTCACATGTTGCCACTGGAGTCCTCTTTCACTCTTCCATGTGTTGCCTCATGAGTTTATGTGAAATCTCCATTAACAGCTGTAAAATATTGTAATTATGAATACATTTCAATTAGAAGTGTATTTCAGTTGGAGGGAGGTGTGTTTAAACGATCGAGTGTTGTGTTGGTGAGGCTGTAATTAGCTTTACTTCAAAGGGTTGCCTTTTGTTTTCCCTGATAAACATCTCACATGTGCTATAAACAGCAGCCTTCTTTGACTCACCCAATCAGGCTGTGCCCAATATACCTTTACCCTCAGCTTCTTTAGCAGGGCAGTGGTTGTCTTGGAGGTGTTTGGGGTCATTATTATGTTGGAATACTGCCCTGCAGCCCTGTCTCTGAAGGGAAGGGATCATGCTCTGCTTCAGTATGTCACAGTACATGTTGGCATTCAGGGTTCCCTCAATGAACTGTAGCTTCCCAGTGCCGGCAGCACTCTTTGTACTTTGTACTCCTCACCTGGTTACCGCCACACGTGATTGACACCATCTGAACCAAATAAGTTTATATTGGTCTTATCAGACCACAGGACATGGTTCCAGTAATCCATGCCCTCGGTCTGCTTGTCTTCAGCAAACTGCTTGCAAGCTTTCTTGTACATCATCTTTAGAAGAGACTTCCTTCTGGTATGACAGCCATGCAGACCAATTTGATGCAGTGTGTGGCGTATGGTCTGTGTACTGAGAGACTGACCCCCCACCCCTTCAACATCTGCAGCAATGCTGGAAACACTCATACATCTATTTCCCCAAGACAACCTCTGGATATGATGCTGAGCATGTGCACTCAACTTCTTTGGTCGACCATGGCAAGGCCTGTTCTGAGTGGACACAGAAAAAAGGAGGGGGAGGGGGAATCCTTAAGGTACTTCCAAGCAGGTATGATGGTTGTTGTGAACAATGTTAATATTTCACAATACGGTGAATTGTGGGTCGTTATCCAGAGGGTTACCTGATAAACTGATGCTTAGGGCAAATGTTTCTGGGACAATCCAAGTTTGTTGTGAAAAGGTCTAAAATTTATTGACAGTTCATAAAATGGTTAAAAGCAGCACTTACATCAGAAAGTAGCCTGTCACCACATGAGAGCCACATGGGAGCCAGGGTGTACCAACATGGAGGGGTCCCTTCCAGTCTGACACTGGATGCGTGGTATGGCTGAGATGGTGAGGATGGAAGGAGCCAATGGAGGTGTGCTGCCAGGAAGGAATATGGAGGCTCTCTTAAGGTGAGCTGCATGGCCGCAGCTATCCAGAAACATGTAGTCAGTGTGATGGGACCAGTCTTCCTCCACAGCCGCACTGTCAGAAAGTACCCCTGACTTTGTTCATCACAAAGACCGGCACACGCGCCCCGATGAGTGACGTCATTGCGGACCGCACCGCTGATCCTCCTCCACACCAGGGCCATCCATCGGCACTCGAGACACACACCCGGATAGCTGCAGCTATCCGGGTGTGTGTCCCTGCCTGGCAGCACACCTCCATTGGCTCCTCACCATCTCAGCCATACCACGCATCCAGTGTCAGACTGGAAGGGACCCCTCCATGTTGGTACACCCTGGCTCCCATGTTGCTCTCATGTGGTGACAGGCTACTTTCTGATGTAAGTTCTGCTTTTAACCTTTTTATCAATTTTATGAATTGTCAATAAATTTTAGACTTTTTCACAACGAACTTGAATTGTCCCAGAAACATTTATCCTAAGCATTAGTTTATCAGGTAACCCTCTGGATAACGACCCACAATTCACAGTATTGTGAAATATTAACATTGTTCACAACAACCATCATACCTGCTTGGAAGTGCCTTAAGGATTCCCCCTCCCCCTCCTTTTTTCAGTGTACACGTCCATGCTCCATCCCCAGAGCACCGCAGGCAGCATACCCAGCAGGACAGTTAACTTTTTTCCTTCTGGTCGCCAAATAATAATCTCTGTGATCAGTGCCTATCCTATGGTCTCTTTCCTGTTCTGAGTTGAACCTGTCCCGTTAAACCGCTGTATGGTCTTGGCCACCGTGCTGCAGCTCCGTTTCAGGGTCTTGGCAATCTGTAGAGCAACAATTCTTTTTTCAGATCCTCAGAGATTTCTTTGCCATGAGGTGCCATGTTGAACTTTTTCACTTGGGGGTGTAATCACTTTTTTGCCAGTGGTTTAGACATTAATGGCTGTGTGTTGAGGTACACTGTTATACTAGCTGTACACTCACTACATTACATTGTAGCAAAGTGTCATGTCTTCAGTGTTGTCACATAAAAATATATAATAAAATATTTACAAAAATGTGAGGGGTATACTCGCTTTTGTGAGATACTGTGTATATATATATATATATATATATATATATATATATATATATATATACAGTGTATATTATATTCTTCTAAGGTAATTTTTTCAAATACAAAAATAGAAAAGAAAAACAATGTAGTCAAAAAATGAATATATAAATAAATCTATTTACTCTATCATGGACACAATGCATAGCTCTCGAGCTGCTTACAGTCTTGAGTCAAAAGCAACTGACAAGTTTGACAGAAAATATGTTTTAGTAACTTTGCTTGATCCGTGTTTTAAAGTATATATATTGAAGCCATTGTTTCAGGAGCTTGAGACACTGATAACTGTATGGAAGTCACTGTAAACAAATAAATAACAGTACATGTCATCCACCTTATCATGGTTCCTTGCTTTCTTTTATCATGATCTAGCATTACATCCTCTTAAGAAGTGGGAATGTGAGTATCAATGACAATGACAAAAGTCCATGACACTGAGACATGGAATGAATTGCAGCATAATTATGTGGGGATGGGATGTGAACATACTGCAAATCACATCAGTATATGGATGAAACGATATGGATGGGTAGTATAGGCAACTTTGTCTGTGCAGTCGCTAGCTGGATGCTTTATTTGAGAGCATGCATTTTTCAAAGAAAGTGACTAGTCTATTGGAAATTCAACTGAAATGATTGGTGTTTTTGAACCTAGACAATTTGGGCATTGCTATAACCTCACTAAGGACTGGATCTGCCGCCTATTACTGCCAGAAGTCATTCAGTTAGTGCTGTTATTACTGCCACCACTAAATGACAACTTCCCTCTGTGGAGGCACAAGTGCTTTGGTTGCTAAAAAGCAAGTGTCTGGCAGCATGGGCCAGTCACCTGCATCCTATCAACCAGCTGTCAATCACTGCCATGATGCCGATGGCTCCACAATCATTAACTGCTTCCTGCCCAACCACTGTTACAGCCTTGGCAGAACATACCTCATTCTGGGAGGATACACCTGTATATCCTCCCAGAACTTCACCTCATGCGCACCCCTAGGGGTGAACATCAGCGTGGTCTGCTATTGCTGTGTTTACCAGACACAGTGGGTCACTGATCAATGTACCAAGCCTCTGTGCTCCACCCTAGTACCATGTGATTACTGTGACCAATCACAGAGCTCAAATGTCCAGTAATAAACAATGGCTGTCATTCACAACACTATTACATTCTGCTGTGAGCTGTGTAAATTGATCACAGTAATGACATAGTACAGGGCCAATCACAGCAGCCCTGTACAATATGATAGCTGTGGTTAATCACAACTATCACAGTAGTTCTCAGTGGCTGAATGAATGCACCTGAGAACTGTAAGAAATGATTGCTTACATACTATAGCGGAATAAGCAAACATGGTGCAAAAAACAAAAACAAAACAATAATCTCTCCAAAGTAGTGCAGTCCCACCATGGCAACATTGAACTGCCCTGGTGCAGTTTGTAAAAAAAATAAACATAAAAAATTGTAAAAAAAAAAGAAATTATATTTTCTTTAAATACTGTCACCAGAGCAAGTGTATTGTCACTATGGTGACATTGTACCTCTGTAGCAGTGATCGTGTACAATGAGTGGCTGCTCTGAAATTACTGTATGGCAGTGCATCAGCCATTATCTCTGATCACCACCACAGCAGTACAATGTCACCAGACCAGCACTGCCAGTCAGTATCCCTAATCATTTCCTCACCAGTCAGTGTCCCTAATCACAGATACTCGCAGTATCCTTAATCACTGCTACCCCACTCACAGTGATCACTAGTCATATTGTCCCTGATCACCAATATATCAGTCATATTGTTCCTAATCACTACCACACCAGTTACTGTATCCCTAATCACAAGTACACCACTTACAGTGCCCCTAATCACCACCACACCAGTTACAGTGTCCTTGATCACTGCCACGCCAGCCCCAGTGCCCCTGATCACTACCATAACAGTCATATTGCCCCCAATCACCACCATACCAGTCATATTGTCCCTAATCAACACCACACCAGTTACAGTGTCCCTGATCACCTCCACACCAGTCATTTTGTTCCTGATCACTGTCACACAAGCTGCAGTGTCTCTGATCACTGCCACACCAGATACAGTGTCCCCGATTGCTGCCACACCAGTCCCAGTGCCATCAGACCAGTGTATGCCAGCAACAGTGTTAACCACGGCCACACTAGTCTCAGTGTCATCATAGCAGTGTAAGCCAGCAACAGTGTCCCTGATTGCCACCACACCAGTAGCAGTGTCACTAGACCAGTGTAAGTGAGCAGCAGAGTTCCTGATTACTGCCATTCAAGTCCTCGGTGTCACCAGATCAGTTTAATCCAGCAACAGTGTTCTCAGTCACCACAACAACAGTGCAGTGTTGCCACTGCTTGCCACCTGTACTAACCCTGGCCTGTTTATTGATCGTATTTATGCCTGTTGTCCTGACCGATCCTTTGCCTGTTTGATGACCATGTCTCTGCCTGTGGCCAGAACTGACCCATCTGCACATCAGACTGACTATGTTTCTGTGAGACATCAGTCCCAACCATCCCCCGTGGACAACTGCACTCCTGAAACCTCAGGAACTCTTTAGTTATTTAGTTCTTCCTTTCTTCAGCCTCCTGTACTTCCTGACCACTGGACATGGCATTCCTGGTGGCAACCATGTACCAGTGGGCTAGACTTGCTTGGCTTGTAAGAACGGGGACTGCTATATGTGATGCTACACTAAGCTATATTCCCTGAACACTTGTTTGGTCATTTTATTTCTACATTTTCCAACAAGTTGTGGCAAAACAATGACATCTTCAAAAGGCCTATTATGTCCCTTAAAAATACCTTGGTGTGTTTGCTTTCCAAAATATGGTCATTTCCTGATGCTCTAGGGCTCCAAAAATGTGATAAATAGTGAGGAATGTAGATAGGCAATATATTCCCTAGAGCTCTTGAAGGTGCTCCTTAGATTTTGGATCCCTTTGTGAGGCTGGGAAAAAGTCTTACATGTGTGGTATCACCATACTTAGGTGGAGTAGCAGATAGTATTTTGGGGTGTAATTCTAAGTATACCTATGATGTGTTAGAAATATTTTATTAATTGACAACTTTGTGCAAAAATAAAATGTTTCTTTTTCTTTCATTCATTTTCCAAAAACTTGCGTCAAAAATGACTTTTTCAAAAGACTCACTATGACTTCCAAGAAATACCTTGGAGTATTTTCTTTCCAAAATGGGGTCATTTTGTGGGTGTTTCCACTGTCCTGATGGTCCAAGGCCTCCAAAAATGTGATAGGTAGTTAGGAAATTATAAGCATAAATTATGTTTCTTAGAAGCCAAAGATCCTCCTTGGATTTTGGGGCCCTCTATGCATGTAGGCTTTGAAATAGTCTCACACCTGGGATATGACAAGGGGTTTTTGTTGGTGCTAAATAAAATCACTGTGTGTGATGGGGATAGTAGGGATGGCTCTGTTTAAGAGTCCAAATAGTCTAGTCCTGGGGTGGGATCCAATGGGGACGGCTTCACAAAGGGCTTCTGGTGTAAAAGGTAGAAGAGGCTTCTGCAATAAAAAGAGGAGAAAACACAGCGCCTCTAAGTGTAGACGTTAAAAAGCATTTAATAACAAGAGATAAAATCTACTCACAAACAAATGAGTATAGCAGGAGTTGCAGTATAAGTCACTGCGCACTTCTTTGGGTTCCTTTTGGCATCACTGTGGTGGGTGGAAAGTCTGGGATGTATGCAGGTGTACTGTATCCTGTTATGCTGGTAGCTCCCATCATGGCCAATACAATAAGCCCACAGCTGGTAATTCATACTTGCACTTTCAGAGCTGCCACCACCCACGGTGGTTGTCCAATATCCCGAAAAGCCAATTACGTAGATTGCGCCGCAATTGCACCAGAGACAGCGACTATTGTGAGCAAAACCAACTGCTCACCAAAAAGGTTTCCCACCTGAATTGGTTCAGAATGCTTATACACAGTACCCCTCCCCCAACAACACCTTGGTCACATCTAATACAACAGCCCCACAACCCATTCGGTTCACCACACAATACCATACCAAGCACAAGAAAATAGAACAGATACTGGCCAAACACTGGCTTATCCTGTTGGAGGACCCTCATTTGAAAATCATTATTCCACCTAAACCCAAGGTATCACACAGGAAGGCCAGGAACATTAAAAATTGAATCGCCCCCAGTAAACTGAAGAAAGCCCCCCCAGTTGAACCCAATAGAATGTGCCTAATCCCACTGATCAGCATGTTTCAATGTCGAAAGCCCCTCTGCTTGACCTGTAAACATGTTAGTCACGTACAGAAAGAATTCACCATCAAAAACAAAACCTACAGGATTTCCCAATTATACAATTGCTCAACAGAGTATGTCATTTATTGTCTGTCTTGCCCTTGTGGCCTATATTACATCGGCAGAACCATCCGTACACTTTGCAAAAGATTTGGCGAACACCGGAGGTTTGTCGAGGGGGGGGGGCAACCACCACAGTGTCCCCCACCATTTTAAGGAATTTCATTCCCAATCTTCTGCTGGGTTAAAAGTTTGGATCATAGAATCCAAACCCACTTCTTTCCATTGGCTGATCAGTTCAAACGACCATGCCGCAGGGAAACCTTTTGGATATACCAATCTGATTTTTTGTCGCCAGGAGGCCTGAATAAGGAAATCAAGACCAGCTCCTTGATTTAAATCTTAGTATCCTTTTTTGTCATCTATCTGTCCAGGTTACAGCTTTTCATTCATTATATTCCATATTTTTGATTTTATCATTTTTCGTTTTTCCCTTATGGTCTGTACCATTTATCCCCAGTGGTTAATAGTGAGTAACTCCCCTCATCCATGATATCTGAGAGTACTTCAGCATACACCAACAAATTAATGTAAAGGATATGTTTATGTTGCCAACTTGCTATTTATCCATCCAGTGTATTTGCAGTATTATTTCACCCATATCATGCCATATTACGTTTCACTCATATCTTTAATTTTCATATTTATATTTACACTTATTTTTTATTTTTTTATTTTTGATTTTTATTTTGATTCTTATTTTTTATTTAGATTTTTTTTTTATTTTTTTTTAATTTAGATTTTTATTTTAATTTTATCTTTATTTTTACATTTACTTTTATTTTCATATTACTTTTTTCCCCTACTATAATTTTTTCTAAATCATACACTTTTCACATTATTAGAATTTTTCAGTCCTTTCCCTTTCCTTCCCGTTCATAGAATACACATATATCTCATATTTCTTGCTATTGATTCGAGTTCCACCTACATCAATTGTGCATTCACCCGGCAATGGTTTGATTTAACACATATTCAGGTTTTCCCAATACCAGAATACAGTTAGCCCTCCTCAAGCCCCTAACTCATCTGCATAGTACTTGTTGTTTATATATCAATGTTTTTATATTTTTTTAATATATTTATGCCTTTATTAACATAATTGATTACACAGAGGTGTATATACATGCAGAAAGATATACGTGCAGAATGTTCCTCTTTGGAAAGAATGTGTGGAGAGTTGTCCCATATTTACTCCATCTTTGTGGAGCCCAGTGCTGGGCTCAGAGCCCTCCCACCCTGTCCATCACAGACGCTTTGTGCGTCTGACGTCATTGACATTCACCCATACATTTGCCCCCATCCAACATGGTGTGATATCGGCCTGAAGAGTGAGCGCAGACTCCGACAACGAGTCGCCACATGCCACAGCACGCTACTGGAAGGGATGTCATCCGTGGAACGCAATGCAGGTCCCATAACCAGGAAGTGCTGTGAGCCACTAGCGCGACAGGGTACAGTACACCTGCATACATCCTGGACTTTCCACCCACCGCTTGCCGAACAGTGATGCCAAAGGAACCCAAAGAAGTGCACAGTGACTTGTACTGCCACGCCTGCTATACTCATTTGTTGTGAGTAGATTTTATCTCTTGTTATTAAATGCTTTTTAATGTCTACACTTAGAGGAGCTGTGTTTTCTTCTCTCACACATGGGATATCCCCATACTTGGGAGGCACAGCAGAATGTGCTTGTTGGGGAAATTGCATATTTCATATTCCTTATTAAGGTTGGCCTCACAAATATCTATTATAGCCTCAATATCCTGGTTACCTTGCAACTTATTGGCATTTGAACTGCCTTATATGGAGAAGCTAGCCCCCTCTCCTCAGGAATGTGAAGGTCATATCTTTGTTTACCAGGGTGTTGGCTGGGGTGGTCTTTTGCCTTACACACAAGTTTAATACCACAGCCCAAACTGGTATAAGTTAGTCTCACCCAGAACAGCCATGAGGCCAGTGTCTGGTCCCAGTCACCTGTGCTATGAAAGGGACCCATGGCAGGAAACAAGCATCTTTAGTTAAGTATTCTTGATATTTTCCTTATCTTTATCTGAATCTGTCATTTCTTTTAATAAATGTTATACTTTTAAGTATTTGTGTGATCTCTCTTTGCACATATCGAACACAACCCCAAAAATGTGACAACAGAGTGCTTTGGGGTGTAATTATAAGTATGCCTATGCTGTGTGTGTGAAACATAACCTGTTAAAATAACAATAACAACTTTGTGGAAAATTAATATTTAATTGATTTATTGAACAACAAAAAGGACATAGTTACATAGTTGATATGGTTGAAGAAAGACACATGTCCATACAGTTCAACCAACACACACACACACACACACACACACACACACACACCCATAGAAAACCCACATATACACTATCCTTTAGTCACATTTGATCCAGAATCAGAATCAATTGTCAAATATATTCACCATAGTTTGTAGACTCTATAACTTTTACACAGACTAAATAATATACACTGATTTTGATTATTTTTACCAAAGGCACATATGTGGCATAATGCATTTTGGCCTAAATTTATGAAGAAATATTGTTTGAAAAAATGTTGAATAAACCAAGAAAAACATTTTTTTTTTATTTTTGGCATTTTTTAACTTATACAGGCTCTCTTCACAATAATCAATATTTTAAGCATTCTTAAATTGATTGTAAAGGCTCAGTTTTTTTTTTAAATAGCAAACATGTTATACTCACCTCGTCTGTACAGCGGTTTTGCACAGAGTGACCCCAATCCTCATCTTCTGGGGTCCCTCGGCGGCAATATTGATTCCTCTCCCCTCCCGAGTCCTGCTGTTGCATGTATTCACACATACAGTGGGATTCGGCCCCTCCCCCGGCTACCGTGTCACTGGACTTGATTGACAGCAGCGGGAGCCAATGGCTGCGCTGCTATCAATCCATCCAATGAGGACCGGAACCTAGAGGACCGGAAGCAGCTAGAGGGACAAATCTCGTCCCCGGCGCGGGATCGTTTTGGGCTCAGGTAAGTAAAGGGGGGCTCTGGGGGGGGCATTAAGGTGAAAAACACACAGTTTTTACAACCACTTTAACTACTGTACTGTACTGTATTGTGAGAAAAGGGTCTAAACACAAAGCTCCAACTCAATAACATTATTTTAATTTGCATAAGTACAGAGCACAAAAATAGAAACAACAAAAATCCTGTACTGTACTGTACAATACAATGATGTACAGTGCCCAAAAAGCTGGTCATAAGTCAGAGCAGTCGTTAAACAAGTAAGCTGTTAAATGAGGAGAACCTGTATAGCAAGTATAAAAAAAACTCAGTGGTGATTAAACAAAAGCTCTATCCAGAACTTAAAGTATGACATCACCAAAAGCTGAAAAATGGCCTGTGCAGGAAAGGAGTGAAAGTGTCCAGTCTTGAGGTGGTTAAACGGCATGGTGCACCATAACAACCAATAATGGTTTAAACAAAACAAAATAATATGGGGTCAGGCCCTTATCCAAGTAAGGGTTTGGCTTGCATTTAAAAGGGAAACCCCTTTCAAAAAGCAGGAAAATAAAATGTGCAGTCTCACCATAAAATATGTGGACATGGATGTCACCCTCTATATCCCTCCCCATTTGTTTACATGTAGCTGTGGGGTCAGAAGCTGTTATCCATGGTGTTCAATCCATTGGAAGCAGACCTGTCTGTGGGTGGACAATGGATTTAAATTATGGGACTTTTCTTGGGGTTTTTTGTTTAATAAAATTGTTTAACAAAATACTTTTGTAAGGGGTCAATGGGTTCATTTACTATTTGATGTTTTTCTGAATGTGTTAACTATAGGAAAAATTGATAAGGTGCTTTAAAGGGGGCCTACCCTAGTTACCCTCCCTGTTCCCCCTTCCACCTACTTTTTTGGCCAGCGAGGTTGCATGCTTTGAAAAAGATCAGGTGAGGATTTTTTTTTTTTTTTGGGGGGGGATGCATTTCTGTCTTTATTAGATTTACACCACTAAAAATTGCGACCAGTAAAAAAAGAGGATTCTACACATCAATGATTTGGGGCACTAACAGTACACACCAATGTAATAGGAGCATTTATACTTCCTACCATACCATATATTGTGCTGTTGTGGTGTGATATAATTTGGTGTTTGCGACTACTATAAATTGCTTTTTTAATCTCTTAGATTGTAAGCTCTAACAAGCAGGGCCCTCTGATTCCTCTTGTACCAAATTGTGATGTAACTGTACTGTCTGCCTTCATTTTTGTAAAGCGCTGCGCAAACTGCAGTCTGATGTGTTCGTGCTGTGTAATATAATTTTCAGTTTTGGTGTACTACCATTTGCTTTTGCTCATTGATTATTGCAGTGTGATATGTGGATATGGCTATTTACATAATTTCTTGTAATGGCATGACTCAGTATAATGGACAGATATGCATTAAAATAATTTGCTTTAGCAATGTATTATGGAATTCTTGAGTGGCATAACAACCTGGGCTCAATTCACTAAGAGAGGTTTATTATTTGAGCTCTATTTTTTATTTTATGTTTTGCTAATTTGCTAAAATATTAAATGTGCAAATATAATTATCATTTATCTGCGAAAAATGTGTTTTGCACAAAATAAGCATTTAACTAATGAACATCTTTTGTCCTAATAAATTATTACTTTCTTTCATGAAAGGATCAATTCACTGAGCTATAAAATAATTGTTTTTTTGTGAAAATAGGAATTGGTATATCAAATTATGCTTAATTCGGGATGGTGTGTGGGGGGGTGGGGGTAATATTTGCATGGGGTTTGACTTTGCCTGTCTTATTGCTCACCAGAAGCCAGAAGTTGCTGATGCTTCAAGTGGACAAAAGCACACTGGAAGATTGCTTCTCAAAGGAATAAATACTCCCCTGTACTTCTGATCTCTTATGGACATGTTCATACTGCAAGGTTAGTCCCAGCATACAGAACATATAGATTAATTATACATTGTGATAGATTGATATGGGCTCTAGAGGAGGAGGCATGCTTCCACATAAAATTTTGTACACTTTTGCTTTGATAAGCAGAGTGTAACCAATCTTTGTGACTGCTTTGTGCCTTTACACTGAGGGCTGTCACTTGTCACTCAACTGTTTGGATCACAATGAGCTTTAATTTCAGTCTGAGTTCTTTTTATCGGTTGCCAGCCTAACTGATTTTCTTTATTACCTTTCACGTGCCTTAGTTCATTACTTTATTTTGAAGGCATGTGCTTGTTCTGCAAAGAGTATTCAACAAATTAAGGGAATAGGCATTGCTGATGGTTTTCCAGCATGTGAAAAGGAAGGGGAGAGGTAAAAGAGCTAGAAAGGATACATCACTGAAAGCGGTTAAACAAAACTGTGGTAACAATAAAAGTGATACATTAACAGCCATTACAAGCACAGTGTAAGCTGTCAGTACACACATATTTGTTTCAGGTTTTGTTCCTCCAGCATTGTCTGGTGCTCCTAAAGTTCCTCCACATTCTTATAGTGCAAAATAGAGACACCCTTAGCCCCCAATCTCACAATGCAAAGCTCAATGATTGAGAAATCAATCTGTGGGCACAGACAATGTTATGCAGATGACAGGGGGAGTGTTAATAGTTATGCAAATACCGACTTTGCAAGAGTCTGTATGTGTATAGCCAGTATGAAATCAATTTGAACAGCCCTAGAAAGATTAACTGGACACAAAAATGCATGTGATGCTAGCTTAAAGTTTAAGCTATCTCTTACAGCTATCAGCTTAGTAATTTAAATAAAAAAAGTATGCATTATCAGATTTTTTTATTATTAAAAGTGGAGAGTAAACAATAATTATCCTTTAATTCAGTAATCCAATAACTGTAGCCCAATTGAGCTCCTGTGTTATGAGCTTGTCACATACACACCTGATGGAGACTATGGGGTTGATTTACTAAAGGCAAATAAACAGTACACTTTGCAAGTGCAGTTGCACGCTGCAAGGGCATTTGCTCCAGAGCTTAGGAAATTAAACAAAGCTTCAATTTGCAAAGAATACCCAATCACATGCAAGGAAAATAAAAAAATAGCATTTTTTTAATGCACATGATTGGATGATGGAAGTCAACAGAGCTTCCCCTCATTTACTAAGCATTGGAGCAAATGCTCATGTAGAGTGAAACTACACTTACAACATGCAAAGTCAATTTGCTTTTAGCAAACCCAATTCTTTAAGTTGCTATTTCAACACACATTACATAGATATGGCCACTATTTTCACCATCAAGAAACCCATCCTGAAAAATGCAATACAGTTTAAAGCAGAAGGATGGCAGGCTGCTCTACAAAAAACTGTTCCCATGTAGCAACATTTAAAAATGCATTTCTCCACAATAATTATACATTAGTAGATAAATTGGGACTTATCTTGAAGTGCTTTTATTCCTTGTTCAGAATATATAGATACTTTAGTGTGTAAAATAAATGTCACTCGTTTACTATAATTGTCAATATCATCATTATAGTTACTGCTGCCATGTCTGCTTTATAAAAACATCAGCCATATGCCCAAGGTACAGTATGAATGTTGTCTCCTCTAAATTCCCGAAATGTAGACCCATTTTGTCCTTATCAGCTTCATCTTGTACACAAACTAAGGAGTTGTGACTTGTTCTAGCATTTGGGTCTGCCTGAGCAAGTTGCTGACACCGTGTGAGCAATCCCTACAGTCTTACTCTGCTGTTGTCTGCAGCACAACATCATCACCTTCAGCGAATCTGAATAATATGTGACATGCTGTAATTGTACCTCTGCAAGAATCTACTGCCTCTTTCTGGAGACACAAAGGGTCCCCCAACTATCCAAGACACTGGCAGGGAGCATACATTAGTGAGCCACAGTTTTGTATGTCCCTACCCCTTTGTCTCTATCATCATGGCAGATGTAAAGGTATTGTAGACAAGGACTAGGCAACATGAGCAACGAAAGCTATATGTTTTGGGTTTTTGAACAGGAATCACAGTCATGACAAGACATCGCTTTGTAAATGGGTATGAACTGGATGGAGTAAAGATGGTTTAAAACCATTTTTAAGTTTTTATTGCTACCAGAGTTCTAACTAAGATGACTGACCCTCTCAACTTGTCCTTGCGATTATTGTCAGTAGGGCAGAAAAAAAATTGTTCATTACATATTAAAACGCACAATAATTTCAATAACAGCCCCTAAACTGAATATTTTTTTTTTAAACAGATTACCTGAAAGCAAAAGATCACTGAGTCCTTATACTACCTAAAACTGGCTTCTTCTACTTTCTTTTCATTCCAGTGGTCACATCTGGGATTGTTGGACACTTGTGTCCACTATTGTGCAATGTGGTCCTTTCCTCTGAATCCTACATCACTGAGACATCAGTCCTTTAGCAACACAGGGGTCAAGGGAAGGTGCATCGGCTCTTCCCTTGATGGGATCTTTTGATTTATTTATTGATTTGTTTTGAAGATTAAGATTAGTTTCTTTAACAGCATAACCATCACAAGGTTTACTTTCCTAAAGTGCAAGGCCGAGTGCTTCTGCCTACTTTCACTGCAGCAGTGAAAGGTACATGCGATTACCCTGTTACCCTGCCATGCGACTTGCAGTTACATGGCTCTTAGAAGTGGTGATGGTGATTTCTCATATATTTCTTTGATTTTCACCCTGGCACCTCTCAAAGTACTCAAAATTCTCAGAGCACACTGGTCATGAAGTCATAGAAAAGTTGAACTTTTTATTCTCAACACCGATTCACACTCCACTTTTTACATATATCTGATGAACAAGAGCACGGATGGATTTTTAAAGTATATATAAATTCAAAACTTTTTTTTATTTTACTTAGAGTGGGGAATGGATAAAACCCCTGTTTTTTCGTCATTTTTGTCCCATTGTAGGGATCTCCTTTTTCTTCTTGGCCTGTAGATACAAAAGATAATAGGAAGAAATGTGAGGGTAATGCCCTCTTAGACAGTTGTGTCTGCAACAAATGTTCCTATTGGAAGATTTCCTGTTCCAGTGGCAACCCAAAAAGTGTTAGCTTTAGATATACTTTAAAGTTTCAGTAATCCTTGCAATGTATATAGTTGAACGGCAGTCAATTCTTTCAATTCAAAGCTTCGCACACATGTTTATTCAACATGGCAAAGTATAATACAGTCACATAATTCAGCACACTTTCACATCCAATTAAAGCTATCCTGATTTATGTGATGACTTACTAAATCTTTGTTGATCTACAGTTTTTTACTTTTTTATTTTTTTGTTTTAAATTTCTCTAAACACACTGTAATTGGCTGTTTGAGGCTGGGTTCACACCATTGTGAATTGAATGCCGGAAATCCGCATACAATTCGTAATAGCAGGAGATTTTGACCGGCTCTCTATCGAGCGGGTTCACATATCTCCACAGCAGGTCCAGTGCATTTTGCACAAAAACATTTCAGGTCTGATTTCAGCCCACTGTAAAACACATGTGACAGAATACATCTATTATCTTTGCTAATCGCTATTTTTGAAAAGGGCTTTTAACTCTCCAGTTGGTGGAGAATGTTACTGACAATGCTTCATAATCAAATTGCTTCAAAAACAAACAACAAAATGTTGCTAAACTCCAGGCAGATAAAAGACACAAATTAATTAAGTTCTGTAATCATTAATACATCCTTAAATTTATTTTTTTAAAAGAAAGCAGTGCACTATGACTACCTAAATATGCTTTGAAATCAGCTGCTTGCAGAGCCTCTACAACACAGATCAGACTAGGAAGTAGTGCTAAGTAGAGTTGAGCGAACCCGAACTATAAAGTTTGGGTTCGTACCGGACTTTAGGGTGTCCGTGTCCCGAACCCGGACATTTGAGAAAAAGTCTGGGTTCGGGTTTGGGGTTCAGGTATTTTTTCGCGCTTGTTGAATAACTGCAGGGCAGCCAATCAACAAGCATTTCACTCATTTGCCCTTAGAAGCCATCACAGCCATGCCTACTAATGGCATGGCTGTGATTGGCTAGTGCATCATGTGACCCAGCCTCTATATAAGCTGGAGTCACATAGTGCTGCATGTCCCATCATTTCATATTAGTGTAGGGAGAGGATGCTGCTGCTGCTGTGAGGGACAGATTAGCTTTAGAAAATCACCTTATACTAGTGTAGGGAGTGGATGATGCTGCTGCTGTAAGGGACAGATTAGCTTTAGAAAATCTGTTAAAAACAGCGATTTATTGGTGGGTGGGAGATTTTTGTTTGCTAGAGTACATTTTGTTTGCTAAGCAAAGTGCCTCATATAAAACCTAAGCAATTTTTCTGTTTGTTAGGTGGGCGTTTGCAGCCATTTTTGCAAGTGCAGTGGACTTGCAACTGCTTGTGTTTTCAAGGACACTACTTTAATCATGTTCTGTTAGTTCAGTTGGCAACATTTTGGCATATTTAAATACTGCTTTTACATTGCAGTTAGACAAATAAAACATTTTTTTTTTGTGCAAAATATTACATTTGCGGCCAGCGGGGCATTTCTTGCACAAAATTAAAAAGTGCATCTACATTGCTGGTTTAAAAAACAAAAAATATTCTAAATACTACATTTGTGGCCAGCGATGTATTTCTTGCACAAAAATAAAAAGTGCGTCTACATTGCTGGTTTAAAAAAAAGAATAATAAATAGTGCTACATAGTACATTTGCACCTTGCTGTGTATTTCTTGCACAAAATTAAAAAGTGCGTCTACATTGCCGGTTTAAAAAAATAATTTAAATTTGTGCTAAATAGTACATTTGCATCCAGAATGAGGAGAGCGTCAAATAAGGGACGTGGTCGTGGTCCTGCTGGTGTTGGTGGTGTTGGTGAAGCTCCTGTTGCAAGGAGAGGATGTGGTCGATCTCCTGGCACTGCACGCACAAGTGAAACACCTTCCTCAGGTGCGAGTAGCCGACAGAACCTTCAATGTTATATGGTAGGCCCGAACGCCGCTCAATGAATGGTGAGGCCAGAACAAGTACAGGCGATAGATTAAACCATGGTACATTTTATATGGAAAAAGTGAACCCATGCTAGAACATCTCTGGGTTTGTCTGCAGATAGTGATTTTTTTTTTTAATATGTCTCAATATTTTGGGGGCTACCCCAATTAGAAAAAAAAACAAATAAACTAAAAACAGTGTTGGCTACCTCCTCCTCCTCCACCGCCATTTCCACCTACACCACCACGGTCACCGCCTCCTCAACCTCCTACTCCACATTCACCTTCTCCTCCATTTTTTTAATGTGATTTTAAGCTATTTCCCTATCCACATTTGTTTGCAGGGCACTTGTCCTACTCTTACCCCCATTTTGCTTCCTTTTGCAGCCCTCTAGCCCTTTCCAGGACTTTTTTAGAGCCATTTTAGTACCCAAAAGTTCGGTTCACCATTGACTTCAAAGGTGTTCGGGGTCAAGTTCGGGGCCGAACTCGAAATTTTTTCGCGAAGTTTGGCCAAACCCGAACAGCCAGGTGTCCTCTGAACTCTAGTGCTAAGCTAAGGTTTGTGCTGAACACACAAGAAGCTGTCACATGACAGCAGGTTGCTGACCTAATCAACTGTGGCCAGGGAATTCTGCACCCTGAACTTGCATGCAACAAGAGATTGGGTAGCAAGGCAACATCATTGATGTATGGCTCCAAAACCACGGAGTGGGAAGGGAAGAAATAAAACTTCCAATAGTGAAGCCAGTATTTATTTTTAAAATTATAAAACTGAATCAAAACAAAAACAAAGCAAAAACAAAACAGAAACAAAAAAAAAAAATAGCAACCCCCTCAGCGGGAGATCGCTTGCTAAAACAAATGTCAATAGATGTACAGGGGACGCCTGGCTGCAATCCACCTGTGTAGCTCAAAAACGGAAGTGATGTGCAACTCCCTTGCCACCCAACGCGGCGTTTCGTTGACTGCTCGTCAACGTCATCGACCCCTGATGACGTTGACGAGCAGTCAACGAAACGCCGCGTTGGGTGGCAAGGGAGTTGCACATCACTTCCGTTTTTGAGCTACACAGGTGGATTGCAGCCAGGCGTCCCCTGTACATCTATTGACATTTGTTTTAGCAAGCGATCTCCCGCTGAGGGGGTTGCTATTTTGTTTTTGTTTCTGTTTTGTTTTTGCTTTGTTTTTGTTTTGATTCAGTTTTATAATTTTAAAAATAAATACTGGCTTCACTATTGGAAGTTTTATTTCTTCCCTTCCCACTCCGTGGTTTTGGAGCCATACATCAAAAGAAGCGCTTTTGGAGGACTCTTCAACATACTCCTTTACCTTCAGTTACGCTTTACCACTTCAAGATCTGGTAAGTGGGGTACCTTTGGGGTTCCTAGCGGAGTTTATTTGGAGTTGAGAAGTCCATTCATGTATATGCGTGTGAAGCTCAATAAGAAGAAATATATCCCCATTTGTTTGTGTGGCCCTTGGCGGTCAATGAAGTCCGGTAAGTGGGGTAGCAAGTGGATGTAAATCACCTTGTGAACGGGATCCTTTTTTTCTGTAGAAGGAGTTTCGTATTTCAAGTATCACCAAGAAGCCCCTCCACTTATAGGACTTTTATGCTATATGGTCACATTCAGCACACATATATATATATATCTTTTTGTGGTCAAGGACATTAAAGTTTGTAAGCGCCATGATTTACTAATGCAGCATTACCATCTCTGGATTTGTTGTGAATACCAGAGAGAATAATACACATATGAGAGAATTTCTTATCTCTATGGGTTTGGTAGCTGCTGAATGAGCGCGGTATATTTTGGCATTTTTCAGTAAATCCCAGTTTGGACAGATCCCGCGAGAAGTTGTCATATGACAACAGGCTGTTAACCCAATCAGCTATACCTGGGGAACTCCTCACCCTGCAGTCACACGTAACAAAGAGGGGATGTTGGAAACATTATTGACCTAATTTGACCATATGGCCATATTTGGTCAATGGCATTGTCAAAAACAAATAGTAACATTACCAAAGTTGTCAACTTAGATACTTTTCCTATTAATTGAGTTTTTTCCTTTTTTTTTAAATATTATAGCTTTTAGCTTGGGGTGCTTAGAGCACACCAGATAGTTTTTGCTGACAAGTGACAACCCATTCTAAAGCAGAATTTTTATGCTGAACCACACTGTAAACAAAATTAAAAACACTGCACCCCTCACCATAAATGCTCCCCAACTTTATGCCATATCAAAAAAAAAACTATTTTTCATATCTGAGCTATAGCCATTAGTCATGCTTTGGTAAAGATTACAGCAGGATAGTACATAAATGTGACCAGGAAGAATAGACTAAATTGTGGAAACACAAATAAGGTAGGTGTTTTGGTACACTAGACATTCAGAAGTTTCATTCTCAGAGACACTTAAGAAAAAACCTGAACAAAACAGCGGGGTAGTTTTGTAAGCAGATTAAAGACAGAAGAGAGCTTAGACAAAATGCAACTGTTTTGTTATACAAAAAAATAAATATGTACTGTCCCAGAGACACTTCAGACAAAAAAAAGACCAAGCAGCAATAAGGTATTATTATGTTGAATATAATAGTTTAAACTGTGTAGTCAAACAAGGCAGATTTGTTTTCTACAATAAAAAATAGGGAGAGTGTATTATATTATGCACAAAAGTATAAGAACTGCTCGAATAGGCCCCAAAGTGTAAACACAGATCAGGATTATTTATTAATTCATGATTTTATTTAGTTTTGTTGTTCAGCATTTTTTTGAAGTGCCAAAGAAGTAGAAAAAAGAAGGGGGGCTTTTGGCAATAGCAGCAAATAGATGATTCATTTTGATACATGTTAATTAATCAGTCACAAATTCTCCCACTGCACTGAAAGCCCTCTCTAACGTTTAACAGGGCAGGTTGTTACTTTGAGTGCATATCGGGCCATCTCCAGCCAGTGTTACATTTTTTAAACCCAATAGTCCATTTTTTAATTGTAGCCTTGTTGTCCTAGTTTGCTGGACCAGACCAGGGATCGCCTCAAAGAGAAAAAACTGACAAGCCACCCATGGACAGATAAAACCATACCTAGATAAATTATCAGTTGTGCTGTAGTGCAAGGAACATGCTAATATCAAAGTAAGAGAGATAGGTTCATCAGTCTTGAGTTTTTCATCTTACTATTCAGTCACAGAATGGGGTGCAAAGGAGAACTAAAAGTCTTACCCAACTGCAGCATAGATTTTGTGGTATGGCAAAAATTAGTATAGCTGGGCATACATGTAGTTTTTTTTTTCCGCTCAAATCACTGGTTGAAAAAACTGACAGATCCCTGCATCAATACAAACAATGTTGATGCAGGGATCTCTCTGTTCTATTGTAGAATACATAGATCAGTGCTTGTAACCATTGGCTGCAAATGCTGATCAAATGCTGGTTTTCCAGCATGACTGTTCATTAAACTGGCTTCTGTTGAACAGACAGCAGTAAACACATACTAAATTTCATCCGGTTCCTGCTTTGTTACATGTGCACCAGTCTTAAATCTCAAAACTGGATAGCAAAAATACAAATCTTTTATTAGGTAAAACTACTTCCATGTACGTGTTTCATCTTTTTATTTAGCATTTATTGTGAAAAATTTCATAATGCCATTTTCCTGTAATTTACAGCTGCTGCTGCTAACAAATTTATCAAGGAAGTAGGAATATGTCAACTAGTAACAACACATACAAATAGCATTTTACAATAATGAGTACTCTGCCTCTTAGTGCTGCATGTGACAACACTGTAAATACCACAATCTACATCATCAACTCTGAGCTCCACCAACTGACAATCATTACTGTCCACCCTATACATATAATAGGAGGTAATGCAGGAATTTAGGTTTTGCATCCCTGCACTATTAACCCAGTACCTTTGTGGTAACTGAAGCACAACAAAGCAATGTGAAAAACATCTTTCATTCCAGGTTTAGAGGGCACTGTATGGGAAAATAATCTCATCTTGGCTCTTTGAAGAATACTGCTTATAGGGCATTATCTTACATTTTTGACTATCATAGTAACATTTTATGAGTTATAATAGCTTGTTTCAAATCCTTTATAAGAGGAACTGATGTTTGAGGGATTCCTAGACATGCACATTCAATTTCAATGTAAATTAGTTTACTATCCAACTTCAATGTCTACATTGTTTTCTTACAGCAAAAACTCCTTTTATAATAGTATGGAAAATATTTTTAATTTTTCCTTTACTGAAATTTTCTTTACTTACTGTGCTTTGTGAAGTTTAAAAGGAAGAAAGCTTAAGTCTGTTTAAATACATGAACTCACTGAACTGTTTCTAATGATATCACATCACTATCATAAAGTAATATTGATAAATGTTATCAGTTAAATTGATCCTTGAGAAGGTTCTAGGTTAGTTGATTTGTTATAAATCAAAATGAGCTATAATGTTGAAATACCGATTATGGATTAAACATTAACTATAACTTTAACATTCTCACCTGTTCTGTATACATAAAAATATTTTTACATGATGCTTTTCTAATACATTGTTCACCATCAAGTAAAATGTACAATGTCCACATTTTTCTGTGTAGCCTTATGTTGAAAGTGTTTTTGAGATTACCCTCACCAGTCAGACTATAGCAGATTATACTGTTGTCACACTATTAGGTTTTAGGAAATTGTAGGTTTCTTCTCAGGACACCAAGGGTGGAAAAAAAATGGCATAAATCTATTCCCATACTTTGTAGACGCAATAACTTTTACGCAACCTAATCAATATACGCCTAAACTGATGAATACATTTGTTTCTTTATATATATTTTTTGGATATGCATTATAGCAAAAAGTAAAAAACAATGTTTTTTTTTTCAAAATTGTTGCTCTTTGTTTGTTTATAGCGCAAAAAATAATAAACGCAGAGGTGATCATATACCACCAAAAGAAAGCTCTATTTGTGGGAAAAAATAATGTCAATTTTGTTTGGGAACAACATCGCACTACTGCGCAATTGTCACTTAAAGTGACCCAGTGCCGTATCCCAAAAAGTGCTCTGGTCATTAAGGGGGCTGGGCTGAAGTATTTAAGCTTTGACAAAGAACAAAACAAAAACAGAGCTACGCCAGATTTCACACTCTCCCGTTTTAGTAAAACAACCTTACTGTGTCTACAAAGTGTAAGCAGAGGGTCCAGGAATGGTTGCTAGCAGTCCCCATGGGTTGCTTGCAGCTGATCTTTGTCCCCTTACAGACTTGCATGCTTATTTCTGCACTGTGCCTCTGTGTAGATGTGACCATCTTAGTAAAGGAGGACTTTTCTTCCCATATCAGAACTGTGCCCCTGATGATTAATGATTTGATGCCCAGTTGGGCAATATTCAAAAAGCAGCAGAAAGGGGTGAGAAAAAAAGATCTGCAGAATGAATGAAGCAGAAGCAATGATATGCACTTCATTTCATCATGCACAGATTCCTTTCCAGCAAGCAGCATAGTAATGACATTACCTAATTGCATTTTAAATTTTATGAGATTAGTACACAGTAGTACATAGGCAGAAGAACATTGCTATATTTTAAAAGGATTTTAAAACTAAAAGTAAATTATGTATGGCGATACTTATGTATGGCGATAAATTATGTATGGCGAGACAAAAAAAATGTTAACTTTTTAGCTCAAGTCCATTTTAAGAAATCTGCAATGGCACTCATGTCCCCACCCATTTATGATTTCCAAGTAAAAGTATAGTCTTAGCTGAGAAAACTTACACATTACAGTATCTAAGATCTGCGTGGAGCAGTATCTGAACATTGAAAGCAAATTAATTTGTTAAGAAATGTAATAGAACGCACTCAAGAAAGATAAAAAGAGCATGTTAGAATGCCCTAAAATTTCACTTCCGATAAGTCTCACAGTTTCTGGAGTTCTCACATTTTACTGATTCTCATGTGGTTTGGATAAAGTAGGTTCCTCTGCCTGCTCCTATGAGGTTCCACAAAGTAGGTTAGGGTAATAAGTATGCACATCCCTGAGCCCTCAACACATGGGCAGCTGAGTTCACCAAACACATGGATACTTTTATCCAGGGATTCATCTAGAAAACCAGATTACAAACACAAGCATGTAGGCAATACTATCCATTAGGTCAATATTCATGATTTGCTGATCTGTTAATTGATCATAATTTTACACACAAATTAACCCTGTCTCAGCATACTGGATTCTTCACAAAAACTGGCAGGTGCTCATACAGACTAAAATCAATGGCAGGCTGGGATCATAGCCCTATTGCTCCAGATAAATACAATGCATTACCAAGCAAAGGCACTAGAAACACAGCTCCTTGGCTACTAGACAGGTTTATTAAGGCTCTGTGAAACTTTATGTACCACCTTGTTTATGCTATCTTCACACAGCTTGCATTTTTATAAATCTGCTGCAGTTCATTCTTCTATTCATTTTATCCTATTAGGGTGATAGAACACCTCTGCGTTTCTCTATAGCGGGGGTCAGCAGCCAGTAGATCATGGCCAGGTGACTGGTAGATCGTGGCCTGGGCTTGCTGACCTGCCATCCCAGAGCATCAAACAGAGTGCAATGCAGAGGGACTACTGGTAATGTTGGAGCTGTAGTAGGGAGCAAGAGCTGATGCCTCCTCTGTAGTGCTGGCTCATAACCTATGTGGAGTGATACCCACTGCACTCCACCTCTTATGCCAGCTAGTGATCTCCAGAGAGGTGCCAGCAGCAGAAAAGAAGAGATCTTGAGGTCAGTGGGAAGCAATACACTGGGAATAATAGTATAGGGCTACTTTCACATTGATATACTGTGGTTTACCCACACTGCAGATGCAGTGCAGTGTGCCTGCAGCTTTCCTCCGGGTTTGCTGTGCTTAGCCATAGACTATTATATCCTGTGGGTTTGGCGCACTTTCTGAAATCACACCACATCTGCAGGATATAATAAAAGTCTATGGCAAAGCACAGCTAACCCAGGAAAGTTGCAAATGAACTGTGCTGCACCCACACATGCTAAACCACAGAACATCAGTTTGAAAGGAGCCTTATAGGGGGCTCAAAGCAGTAAGGGTTCATTTACATTTTCAATTAGTTAAGACATGTTTTTATCACCCCCGACCCCAACCGCATCCCCTTTAGCTGCAGTGGCCAGAGGTGTACACATATCACAGCCGCAGCAGAGTTATACGCCCTGTCATAGTTGGTGGACGTAGCTCCTGCCAAGCATGACCCATTCAAGTGAATGAGGCCTCTCTGCAAGTGCCCTGCAACTACAGCAAATAATGCATTAAATCAGGCAGCATTGTGTTGCTTTCTCACCACCTGCTTTAACACCTTGGACCTTGCAGAAGCATGCAATTGTGGGGTGCTTGCAGAGTGGCCCCATTTACTTGAAAGGGTCATGACTTGCAGGTGGTAGCACCCAACAAAAGCAATAGGTGGTTTAAATCCTGCTGCAGCGTGTGTACACCTTCTGTCCTGGCTTCTGTCTCAGCAGCTAAAGGGGTTTTACCACCCTCTAACTGTATGTGAACAAGCCCTAAGGGTACTGCTGCTGAATGCAACTAAGGGCTCATTCACAATGCTGCTTCTCTGAAAAGTGATCCTAGTGTATTTGACAGGTGGAGAAAAAGCGATATGTTTTCTCCTCGCCACCTGATTTAAACACACAATTGTTACACAGTAGTGTGGAAATTAGAGGTTTAAATAAATTGTGTGGAGGGGACACTGGGCAACACTATGCCCGGGGATCTTTGACTTCTCCCATGTTGTTCAGGTAGATCTTCACCTCTTTAAGGTTACCTACCTCTGCTCTACAGCATATGGGAACATCGTTCTGTAGTTTTAGCACACTTCCTGATAACATTGTTTGAGATAAGACCTCAGAGTGCAAAGAAGAAAAGGCAGAATGTGGTATTTTTGAAAAAGAGTAGTGGGACTTTGGATATGAGAAACAAAAATGAGAACAAAATCTAAATCTAAATCTATCTACATTTTATTACACATAAAACATTGTCATAGACACAATATTAAAACATAGATCTATATAAAGAAACTGTGCAATAAATACAAAAATATGTAAATCTGATGGATACATGTATTTGTAACTGGTTTACACGTTACGCATACCATACATCTATTGCAAGTGTGTTATATACACAGTTTCTTACTCAATATCATAAATCAATATCATAAATCATCAAAACAACAGAGGAGAGGAATATAGGATCTGTCTCAGATGATTTACCTTTTGACCCATAGGATATAGTCCGGACCTATAAAGGTAGGAGTAAACATAAATATGGAAAAGGGAAAGATAAATATCCGGTGTATAGCAATATACTGTGAACAATGTAAATCCCAGTATCTATTTAAGACAGAGGGTATAAATCCACTATATCAAGGAAACCTGGCAATCACATATACTGGTATTGTGGTAAGTACATATCCACCTCTCCTCTGGAAAGGTTTGCCATACCATATTCCTCTCCTCTGTTGTTTTGATGATTTATGAATGATATTAAGTAAGAAACTCTGTATATAACACACTTGCAATATATGTATGGTCCTGAAGAAAAGGGGGATCCCACATAATGCGTAGACCAGTTACAAGTACATGTATCCATCAAATTTAAATATTTTTGTATTTATTGCAAAGTTTCTTTATAGATATCTATGTTTATAATATTGTGTCTATGACAATGTTTTATGTGTAATAAAATGTATATAGATTTTGATTTTGATTATGTTCTCATTTGGCATTGTCCTATCACATGTCCTCTAACTTAATACTTTCTAACAAATGACAGAACTGGATTTGTGGTAATATCAACAATCAATTAGATTAGATATAACAAAATGATTTCACTGAGTGTATTTAACCACTTCCATACAGGACACTTACACCCCCTTCCTTACCAGACCAATTTTCAGCTTTCAGCACTCTCACACTTTAAATGACAATTACTCAGTCATGCAACACTGTACCCAAACAAAATTTTTATCATTTTTTTCTCACAAATAGAGCTTTCTTTTGGTGGTATATAATCACTGCTGGGTTTTTTATTTTTTTCAATATAAGCAAAAAAGTAGCGAAAATTTTGAAAAAAAAACACTTTTTTTTTAGTTTGTATTGAAAAATTTTGCAAAAAAGTATTTTTTCTTCATAAATTTGGGCGATAATTTATACTGCTACATATCTTTGGTAAAAATAACCCAAATTAGTGGATATTATTTGGTCTCTGTGAAAGTTATAGAGTCTACAAGCTATGGTGCCAATCATTGAAAATTGATCACACCTGATGTACTGACCACCTATCTCATTTCTTGAGACCCTAACAAGCCAGGAAAGTACAAATACCCCCCAAATGACCCCTTTTTGGAAAGTAGACATTCCAAGGTTTTTAGTAAGGGGCATGGTGAGTTTTTTGAAGTTGTAATTTTTTCCCACAATTCTTTGCAAAATGAAGATTTTTTTTTTTTTTACACAAAATTGTTAAACAACAAGTTATTTCTCACAC